>CAUYRT010058813.1:0-25420 GCA_963574885.1 Lepilemur ruficaudatus
ATGCCTGGCTAATTTTTTCTATATATTTTTAGTTGGCCAATTAATTTCTTTCTATTTTTAGTAGAGACAGGGTCTCGCTCTTGCTCAGGCTGGTTTCGAACTCCTGACCTTGAGTGATCTACCCGCCTCGACCTCCCAGAGTGCTAGGATTACAGGCATGAGCCACCGTGCCCGGCCTCAGCATTAGCTTTCTTTTAATTTTTTTTTTTCAGTAAGTAATAAATGCACATGGTAAAAAACAAAGTCACACTAAGTACTAAGTGAAAAGGCAGTCCTCTAGACATCAGTTCCCCTCCCCAGAGACAACCAGTGTTAAGTCTCATGAGTTCCAATGCTTTCTTCCAGAGATAGGAGATATATGTATGTATTAATATGTACAGGGATTCATTTTTTAAACACAATATTTTCACGGTTTATCTTGGAGATGGCTCCATTTCATTGTACGTGTAGCTGCCACATTGTTTAAAACTGCTGCATAGTTGTGTATTGTTTGACTGTATTGCAGTTTACTTAACCATTTATTTGCAAGTATTTATGCCTGTGTATCGGTGGACATTTAGGATATTTACAGTTTTTGCTACTATAGCTGATATTCACTTAGCATCTTGCACAGTTCATTTTACAAATATATAAATATGCGTGTGGAATAAATCTGACAAAAGTGGAATTGCTAGGCCTCATGCAAGGTCATTTCGATAGTGTTCCAAATTGTGCTCTAAGGTATTGAGTCAGTTACCGCCTCCAGCAGCAGTGCATTTCTCTACACCTTTTGCCAGTTTAATATCTTGTCAAAAATCTTTGGTCTTTGCCAATAGAGATTAGAGAGAAAATGGTATTTTTATTTGCCTTCCTTTTGTAGTAGGGTACAGATATATAAGCCATTTATATTTCTTTTTTTTCACTTTTTAATTTTTTTTTTACTTTTATTTTTTATTTTTTTATTTCAGCATATTATGGGGGTACAAATGTTAAGGTTACGTATATTGCCCTTGCCCCTCCTCCCCCCTCCAGTCAGAACCTCAAGCCTGACCATCTCTCAGACGGTGCACATCGCACTCATTATGTATGTGTATACCCATCCCCTCCTCCCCTCTCCCATCTGCCCGACACCCGATAAAGGTTGTTCCTGTGTGTCCACTTAGGTGTTGATCAGCTAATGCCAATTGGCTGGTAAGTACATGTGGTGCCTGTCCATCCATTCTTGGGATACTTGAGCCATTTTTAAAGTTGCATATTGATATCTGATTTTAATTTGTGTCGACCTAATGGCTAATGATGTGGAACATATTTTCCTATGCTTATTTGCCATTTGTTCATCCTCTGTGGTGATGAAAACAGCTTTTCATACATGTTGTCCATCTTCTATTTTCTTTAATATTGCATACTGAGTTCTTTAAATCTCAAGTTTCACATTTTACCATTTGTCTTCTGTTTGTTTCTTCTGTTGCTTACTACTTTATTTCTTCTTTTAAGATTACTTTTTAGAGCAGTTTTAAGTTCACAGCAAAATTAAGATGAAGGTACAGAGAATTTCCATATATGCTCTGCCCCCACATAAGCATGGCAAGCCCTTTATCAACAGTTCCCATCAAAGTGGTACATTTGCCACAATTGACAAACTTGTACCGACACCTCATAATCACCCCAAATCACAGTTTGCATTAGGGTCCACTCTTGGTGGTAACATTCTATGGATTTGGACAAATGTACAATGACATTTATATACCACTCCAGTATTATACATAGTTTTTAAAATCACCCTAAAAATCCTTTGTGCTCCACCTATATATTCCTTCCCCCGTCTCAACCTCTAGCAACCACTGTTCTTTTTGTTGTAACCTTAGCTTTGACTTTTCTAGAGTGTCATATAATTGGAATAATACAGTATATAGCTTTTTCAGACTGGCTGATTTAACTTAGCAGTATACAGGTTAAGTTTTCTCTATGTCTTTCCATGGCTTAATGGCTCATTTATTTTTAGTGCTGAAAATATTCCAGTGTCTGGAATAGCACCACAGTTTATTTATCCATTCACTTATTGAAGGGCATCTTGTTTATTCCCAAGTTTTTGGCAATTATCAATGAAGCTTCTATAAATATCTGTATTCAGGTTTTTGAGGAAGACATAAGTTTTCAACCTGTTTGGTTAAATACCAAAAAGCACGATTGTTGGATCATATGGCAAGTGTATGTATAGTTTGGTGAGAATCTGCCAACCTCTTCAAACATGCCTATGCTATTTTGCATTCCCACCAGCAATGAATGAGCATTCCTGTTGCTACACAACCTTGTCAGCATTGATTGTTGAACAAGCTCTGGATTTTGTCCATTTTAATGTGTATGTAGCGGTATCTCGTTGTTTTAATTTGCTATTCTCTGATGACATATGATGTGAACTATCTATTCATTTGCTTATTTGCCATTTGTGTTTCTTCATTGGTGAGGTGTCTCGTAAGAGCTTTGACACATTTTTTAATCAGGTGGTGCTTTCTTATTTTTGAGTTTTAAGAATTCTTGTCCTTTCTTGCCTGCCTTTAGATTGCATAGGCATTTTTACTATTCTGTCTTGATTTATGTATAGTGTTTTTAAGTATATTGCTTATCTCTAAGTATTGTAACATATATGTGTAACAGCACATACATTATACATGTTTTACTATTTCAGGTGAGATATTAAACCCAACTTATATTTAGTTCCCTTTATCCTTCCTATTTTTAAAATGTAATTTTCTTAGGAATTCTATGTATGTATGACACCATATATAATTTTTGCTTTAAACATCAAATTTAGGAAATTCATAAAAAAAGAATTTTTACCTTATTTTTACTTATTCTTTTATTCTTGCCTTTTTGAAATTCCAATTGCTTTATGTTATCATTTTCTTTCTGCTTAGAGAGGTTCCTTTAGGCATTATTTAAATATAGATCCTTTTACAGTCTGGTCTCTTTTTCTCCCTTCCTTATGATCTTTGTGTTTTCTGATGTGAAATTCATTGTCATTCAAATTGTTTTCCTTACAGAAAAGAGGTCATTATTGCTGTCTTCAAAATTTTATCTTTTTCTTTCCTGTCTAGAAGTTTAATTATGACATGGTGCGGCATAAATTTCTTCAGATTTTTTTTTGAGTTTTTCACTGTTTTGTAAATATATAGGTTTATGTCTTTTGCTATATGTAGTGAACTTTTAGTCCTTATTTCTTCTAATAACTTTTTAGCCCTACTTTTTTTCTGTGGTCAGACTAGGCTGCCAATGACATGAACCACAGAATGCTAGATTTATTGAACTGAGGCCCTGTGCCCCTATTGTTCAGTTTATATCTTCTTTGTTGTTCAGACTGAGGACATTCTGTATCTGTCCTCAAGTACACTGAGTCTCTATTCTGTCATCTCAACTATGAAGCTCATTTAAGGAGTTTTTTTTTTCATTTGTTAATGCAATTTCAAGTCTATAATTTCTATTTTTATAATTTTAATTTCTTTGAGATTATCTTTTTTCTTTTGTTTCAATGAAATTCCTTGCTGAATCAAATTTATAATGGTTGATTTAAAATATTTATCAGATCATCTGACTCATCTCAGTATTGATAGCAGTTGATTTTCTTTTCTCAATAAATTTGTAATTTATTTTTTCTGCTTTTATTTACTTTATTTCAGCATATTACTGGGGTACAAATGTCTAGGTTATGTATATTGTCTTTGCCCCACCCGAGTCAGAGCTTCAAGCATGTCCATCCCCCAGACGGTGCACACCGCACCCATTAGGTGTGAATACGCCCATCCCTTCCTTCCCCCTCTCATCTACCTGCCCGACCCCTGATGAACGCTATTACTATATGTTCACTTAAGTGTTGATCAGTTGAGTCAGTTAATAATTGCTCTTGTAATGACAATGTTTCAGTAAATTACAGAATGTTTCAGTAAATAAACTACTGATGTTCTCCCATTGTATTTATTTTTTCAAAAGCACAATTGCATTGACTTGTTTTGACATCTAAGAAATGGAAAGATGGATCATATTAAAATGAGTGCTTACATTGATCGTACTGAGGTGTATAGCAATAGTAAATAATAGTATTAAGACAAGTGTATAAATGGAAGACATATAGAGTGAAAAGAAATAATTATTGATAACATGACAAAAATTATAATAAAATTTAATGTATTATATTCACAAATACAGTAAGACTTGTTCATGCATATTGATATATTTGCCAAAGAGCTAACTGAATAATGGGAAATATGTTAACTTTGTTTTAAAATGTCTTGGTTTATACTCAAAACACCATGCTTTGCATGATTCCATAGCTCCATTAGATTTGAAAATAATTACATTTAATTGTATTTGTGTTAGAAAAATATATCTTATTTTAATTAACCACATCATACTTTTTAAATAGCTGTAAAATATATTTTAATAAAAACAAGCTATTGTAAAATATAACTTTTGTTACTTTTTGGAAAATAATTTCATAGAAATAAATATACAAAATAGGCAACCCATACTATTCAAACAGAATTCTCATTAATTTCCCTACCTAAGCAATCATGTGTTTGCTCGGTATGCATATCATAATTGCCAGAGCAAGTACTAAAAGAAAGACTATACAAAGATATACTGGCAAAAACTCAATAAATAAATTTAAATGAAATAAAAGAAATATTCAAATAATACAAAATTAAGTGAGAGAGGAGAAATAGAGTGATAAAAAAGAGGGAACAGATATTTAATAAAATGGTAGACATCCAAACATATCAATAATTACATTAAAAATACTTTATTTGTTCTTTCTCTTACTCTAAACAGATTCCCACTTCGAGCACTTTTATGGAGGTTGTGTGTCAATTAAACCTGGACCATATTAGCCTTGTAATATATATCCTTATTTACATATAAAATGTATCATAACGTGCTTCTCCATGCAAGGATTTTTAGAATAACTGGGCATGCATATTTTTTGTTTATTTATAAGCATTTGTATTTAGATACAAATATTCATAATTAAAATAATTAAAGTTATACCCAAAGATGTTGAAAAATAACTTCACTCTCCCATATCTCTCATCTAATTCCCATATCCCAGAGGCAAAGGCTATACAAGTTTTATCTGCTCTCTTGTTGTATTGTCTCCCTTTCTTAAAAACAATATCCATATTTCTCAGTTTATCTCCTTTAAAATATCTCTACTGAGGGAAACTAAAAAGAAAAAATATATAATCACCTCTCTTATATCTGTCCCCACATAGGTGTGCACAATATTCCCATATAATTATATAATAATTTGCGTCACTTCAGTATTACACGTTAATATTATAAAGACCAGGTATTTATTATATATGCAAATTTATTATATTATTATTTTATTCTCTTACATGTACAATTTGTGTTTTCCCTATACTGACTAATAGATTTGTTTTCTTTGCTTATATTTCCATGTTTCTGAAATAAAGTATATCTTAGCTTTCCATCAGAAGTGTAACTCTTTTCTCAATACTTTCAGCTAGTTTACCAATTTTCTTTGTTTCTTGGAGAAAGTCCTATTAAAGTCCTTCTTACTATTCCGTTGTATAGCCTCCTGGTGTATTGCATGGATATTCTAATATTCTTTTTTTAGGATATAAATATTACTTATTTACTTACCATTTCCTTGTTTGTTTGTTTTTTTTCCCCCTGGTTTCTGAATTTCCGCTTTCCTTGAATGACTTTCATGTGTCTGCTTGCTTTGATATCAATGTTGCATGTTGGAGCATGTCTCATGCTTCTACTGTCTCTAAGCTGATTAGAAGGTCTATGTAGATTGGTGGAGTTACTTTTTATTTTATTGGAGTATGATCTGTACAGATTCTAATTACATTAAAGATAACAGCAAAGAAAGTATCTACAAGTTTTTTCCCTTAGACTGATAAGTGTTATCAGAGAGGGATTCTTCAGTGTCCTCTGTGGGATTTTGCTCTCACAGTTGGTTTTAGAAAGTGTCTTTCAAAAAGTTTCCACCTCTGTTCTGAAGATAGACCTTAAAATTATTTCCATGATTAAGATACTTTAGTGTCCGCTGTGTCTCATAACTGACCCAGAGCCTCTCTGGTGTGATGTCTCCAGAGAGGAAATTTACAGTCTACTGTCAAATAGAGAAGAAAACATTTATTAGATGGAAGGTATGGTGAAAGATATTGTGGATCTGCCTTTTTAAAAAGATTTAATATGATTTCTATTATTGTTGCTTCACAGGCATACCAAAAATTTAGGAGTATTTGGATCATCTAATAGGAGCCATTTTGAGAAACTCAGCTTTATTTATGCCTTTATATAATGTCCTTTTATGTTTTCTTTCTTTCTTTCATCCCTCTGTTTTCCTGTTTCCAAAACTTGTTTTATTTTTTCCTGCTCTCAGTGTCTTGTCTATTTGGGTTTATTTATTGCTTAAACCTATTATTTTCACATAAGTGTTTTAAAAAAAAATAGCTGTAAACTGATATGTTCATTCCAGAATGTTTAACTAATGCACCTGTACATACTTTTATAATGTTCTACTAATTTTTTGAGAACTATGATAAACTACTTTGTTCTAAGATCTTAACAGCATGCACCACATGGAGATTTTTATGGGATAAATGGTACTTCTTATGATAAAGGACAGTTATTAATTCATATAGGGAATTAATGTCAATTGAATTTTTCATATATTCCAAAATCAAATGAATTATAATGCAAAATGTACTAATTCATCATTTGATCCTTCTCTAGTTAGCATACACTAGAGAAATGCTGAAGATGCGCTAGTGTAGAAAATTTATCATGCTTTCTATCCCAAAGCTTATGTTCCAGAGTGATAAACAGTCAAATAGATTATAAAGTGCATTATAAGTTTTAGAAAATGTAAATTGAAGCATATTTTAAGACCATCTAACTCTGGTCCCTCAATCAATTTTAGTGGTCATTAAATACTTTATTTATAAAGTAAAATTTAATCAGATATTTAAATGACTAATTAGATTTAGCAAAAATAAAAATATGGGAAGACATTTTAAAGGTAAAGGTAAAGCATGCCCTGAGGCCACACACCATAATTTATTCCCAAGAAATATTTGTAAGACTAGATCATGGAATACAAATGTATGACAGTATGAAAGTGTGCTGAGAAAAGACACAGGGAAAATCATGGTATGGAATAATAGCCTAATAAACTAAGAGATTATTTTAGAAATTATTCTTTTAAAGTAATTGATAGTCTTTTTGCTATAATAAGCATAAGAATGATAAAAATATATTTTCACTCAATAAATATTCATGATGTGTGGCTAGGGGAAGCATGGGCTAATTGAGGGAAAACAGCAAAAACATGAAATTATCATGGTCCAGGTAACAGATTTTGGTGATTTGGGCCAAAATTTTAGAATAAGGAAAAGTGGGTAAAAATTCTAACTTATTATGAAATGGAATCTACAAGGATTTGTCTTTATTGGTGTGATGGTTAATTTTATGTCTTCTCTTGCCTGGGCTAAGGGATACCTGATAAAACACTATTCTAGTTGTATCCATGAGGGTGTTCCCAAAAAAGGCTGGCATTTGAATTGGCAGACTGAGAAAAGAAAAAAATATGTGTGGGCATTGAAGGTCAGAACAGACCAAAAAAGCAAAGAAAGGGAGAGTTCTCTGTGTTTGAGCTGGGACATCCATATTCTTCTGCCTTTGGTCATGGATGTTCCTGGTTCTCAGGCCTTTGGAGTAATCTGGGACTTACTCCATTGGCTCTCTTGATTCTCAAGCCCTTTAGGCTTGGACTGGAACTATACTAATAGCTTTCCTGGGACTCCAGGTTGCAGATGGCAGATAGCGGGACTTTTCCGTCTCCCTCATTTTATGAGCCAATCCCTCATAATAAAGCTCATTCTCTATGTGTCTGTGTGTATATACACACACACATAATATTGGTTCAGTTTCACTGGAACACCCTGACTGATACTACTGGATATGGTGGATAAAGAAGAAGAAAGAGGCATCAAATTAACTTTCCATTTTCTAGTTAGTGCAGGGATAACGACAGAAAAGAAATGGAGAAGGGACAGCTAGAGAGGCAGGAAGAAAATCAGGAGAGTGTAAAGACATCGCCACCAAAGGAAGAATGTATGCTGAGAAGGAGTAAGAGATCTGCTGCAAAGTCAAAGTAGAAAAGAGCTGAAATATATTCATTTGACTAGGTAGAGCTAGTGACCCTGAAATTATACAATCAAATGACCAACGCTGAATTTATTTTCTACCTCTACATTTTCTCTTTCCCCAGTTTTTTAATGTGAATATACAAAAAGACAATTTGTAATTAAGAAAATTCTGTAACACAGGAAAAAGAAGTCAATGCTTGAATACAGTTGTCCACATGTATATTAGACAAAATGTGGAAACTATGAATATTATTTCAGCTAATGTGTGCATTAGTGAAAGGCTTAGTTAGTTACTAAGTTAGTTAATGGCCCAATTTTATTCACTTATCAGCTCTGATGAGAATATTAAAGTTCTGTGGTTTTAGTTTGAATATTAATATTTGCATACATTTGAAACACTATTTAAATTATCATATCTATTTGTTTAGAATTATGACAAATAATTAGCTCATTCATGAGCATGAGGATTTTTTTTTGAAATAGGAAGAGTTATTGTTCTCCACATTAAGAAAAAAATAAAAAATACTTCCTGATACACATCACTTTTAAAACCTAGACATGCAATATGAGATTTTGTTAATGTTTGCAATAATGAAATGGAGAAAATCATTAGTCATGCCAATAATTGATTCAGATAGACAAACACATAGACATTCATAAGTTCAGATTCTCCAAACTTGAATTCTACCCTTAACTAGTCCCTCAAGATCCAAAAGGTATATTTGAGAATAGACAATATAGCATGACTACAGCAGATTTTAATTTTCTTGGATTTTGACTCCTAAATGAACTATAGAATGTATCTTTGCTATGCTGTTGCATGAAAAGATCTCCTGTTAAGCAGGAGATATTAACCTCAGTAGATAATTTTACCTTCAGCTATCTCACACCCACTTCTAAAATATGGATCCAAACATAACATTGAAAAGAAAAATCCTAAATATATCTGACAGCTAAATATTCTGATAAGAATGTGAATGCACAGCACATGCATTGAAAAAAATAAAAGAGGAACCTTTAATTGTAAGCCAAAACTTATCCTGACAGACTAACTCTCAAATTGGTCAGGTAGGTTTTCCTCTTCCCCCCGTAACTCCTTTTTCTCCTCCTCCTCTAAACCTAATGGAGTTACCAATTCAGTTTATTATTTTCTAGGAGTGTGGCTAAATCATGGAGTATCAGAGAAAATATAGTCACTTTTATGGAGACATTTCCTTGCCAGAGTCACCATTTCTATTTGATTCCAGACTTTTACAAATCGATTTTGATGTTACCCTCCAAATCCTATGAGATGAATTAGAAAAGAGTTATAAGTAAAATTATTAAAGCCTATTTTATCCAATGGCAAGTAACTATTATAGCAAGCAACTGTTCTAAAGAGTTACGTGGTGCATATCAGATAAAAATAAACCTTTTAGTCTTTAAGTCAATCTCTTTTCCACTAAAGGAAATGAAGTTTTACAAAATGTCCCTTTCTTTATACTGGTAGATTAGCCTACGAGGCTCCATTTTTCAGTCTATTTTTAATATATTGCTTCAACCAGAAATCTAGTTCCTCATTAGAGTTAGATTATTCCAAAAATGCTCTGTATTTTAGTTTTTTAAAGTGCCAAACAATTAATGGAACACATTTTCCTGACCCATCCTCAAATGTCTTTAAATAATTGTTTTAATTACTCTTACTTTTAAAATATATTATTCTCTTCTCAAGGCACTCAAGTCTGAATTTCATCTTCTTCTTGCCGCCAAGTTTATTATTTTTTTAAACACCAGTAACTTCCATGTTGACAAATCCCAGTGACCTCCTTTATGACACAATATTATTCTACTTCCTGAAAGTATTTGATACAGAAGACAGCTCATAGGTTCTTAAAATATTTTAATCTGTTTCCAAAAACACCAAAATTATGGCTTTATTGCCATCTTTTTCAATGCTTTTGTCCTTCCACTTTGTGAGTTTATTTATAAGTACTGAGAAAAGCAAAGACTAAGTCCTATTTTCCCTTTTTTTACTAGAAACATTCTTTTCATTGTTTCTTTCCTCTGATTTACATTATATTCCAAGGATTCTCAAATTTATATCTCAAGCCCCATAAAACTTGTATATCCTGTCCATACTCATTATACTTAAATGGGACATTTTTATATTTTTCCATATTTTTCCTTTCCCAAATGCCCATTTTGGTTAATCATACCCACATTCAGTCAATTGTCATAGCTAAAACTTAAGTCATTTTGAGATATTTTATTTCCTTTCCCTTAGTAGCCCACAGTACTTTATGGTTCTATTAATTGAAATAAAAGCATGTCTTGATTATGTATATGGATCTCTCTATGTTTCTCTAGCACCTGTGTCAAAAAGTTTAACTCATTTCTGGATTACTGTAATAGCGTAACTAACATGGCTCTTTTCTTTTACTCTTGGTCATATGGCAATCTCAATAGATGCAGAAAAACCATTGAAAAATTTAGTACACTTTCACGATAAAAATCCTCAAAGAAGGATATGTTCCTTCCTCATAGAAGGAACATATCTCAAAATTATAAAAGCCGTGTATGACAAAACAACCGCCAGTGTCATACTGAATGGGGAAAAGTTGAAAGCATTCCCACTAAGAACTGGAACAAGACAAGGATGTGCACTGTCATCACTTCTATTCAACATAGTGCTGAAAGTCCTAGCAGAACAATCAAACAAGAGAAAGAAATGAAGGGTATCCAAATCAGTAAAGAGGAGGTCAAACTATCATTTTTTGCAGATGATATGATCTTATATCTAGAAAACCTTAAAGATTACAACAATAGACTCCTGGAATTGATAAATTCAGCAAAGTCTCAGGTTACAAAATCAGTAGCATTTCAGTACACAAATCAGTAGCATTTCTATACACCAATAACATTCTAGCTGAGAGTCAAATCAAAGACTCAATACCATTCACAATTGCTACAAAGAAAATAAAATACCTAGGAATATACTTAACCAAGGAGGTGAAAGAACTCTGCAAAGAGAACCATGAAACACTGAGGAAAAAAATTGAAGATGATACTAACAAATGCAAAAACATATCATGCTCACAGGATTGGTAAAATCAACACTGTTAGAATGTCCATACTACCCAAAGTGATTTACAGATTAATGCAATCCCTATCAAAATACCAATGTCATATTTTTTACTTACTCTTTACAGTCAATGGTTTACCAAGTAGATAAAGAAATTATGTACTTATATATATTATTATTATTATTATATATAAGCAGTGTATCATAGAAGCTAAAAGAAGAATCTTTAGGAAATGAACAATTACACCAAATGTTGTTGACAAACTAATAAATATGTTGACAGCAACCATGAAATTCAGCAATATGAAGGTAATAAGTGATGTTGATAAGAGATTTAGAGTAAAATGATGCAGAATAGGATAGGTTATGAAGAGAAGGGAGGTGATAAACTGGAGAAAATAACCACACTTTTTAAAAAGAGTTTTGGATGAAAGAGACAAATGTATAAATAGCTAGAGAGGAATATAAAGAGAGATGTTTTACATGATGTCATATTTCATTTATTATAAAGGATATCCAAGAAAGTTTATATGATAATAAAAAAAAACCTAGTAAAGGTAAAAATTTTAGGTGCAGGAGAGAAAAAAAATGGTATAAAGAAACTGAGATTCAATTCATAATAAACCATAGCAGCTAAATATAGAATATAAAATTATGGAGAGGCAAAAATTTTGGTAAAATCTAAATTTGAAATCTGCCATGTTTTTTCTCATCAAATATTTGCCTACATGTAAACCACTCATATGCTAAATGAGTCACTAAGAATTTCATTAACAAGAGGTAACTGTGGTGCTAAATGCTAAGAAAAAAATATTAGCAGCCATGTGCTACTGGTCAAGCAGAGGATGAAATATATGGCATACAAAGGTATAGGGAACCAGGCAAATATCACAAATATTCAATCAAGACAGTGAACACATTCTATGTAGACTATATGTTATGTTTAAGGGAAAATACATAAATCAAATATAAACGAAGCTTAAAATCAACTCCGTACAGGTTTCAGTCTGTGTTCTATATGCCTGAAGGGAAAAATAAATAAATAAATCCCAATAAAGATACAGAAATTTTAAAAGTCTGAAGCATCACAGATTCTAAAATCTGAAACATGATGTTAAAAATGAACAAAATTGAAAGATTTACGTAATCAGGCTTGTTGAAAAATAACAAAGCAATACTAAATAAAACATCATTGCATGGGTGCAAGAGTAGACAAATGAAACAGAACAGAGAATCCAGAAAGAGAATCTCAAAAATATGGACAACTAATTTACTATAAATTTACCACAAATATTTCGGGGGAGAAAATATAATATTTTCAATAATTCATTATAGATTTATTGACTATACTTGATTGAAAAATATGAATCTTGATCCCTAATTTACACTGTCTATAGGAATTAGTTATAGATGTTTGGTGAACCTAAACCTGCAATGTAAGATAATAAACCTTATAGAAATAAACATACAATAATCTATTTATAAAGTTGGGTAACATAGATAAAGTTTTCTTAAATAGAAAGTGAAAAGCATTAGACATAAAAGATATAATTATTAAATTAGGTTAATATTAAGAACTTTTGCTTACTAAAAGAGCCAATTAAGAGAATGAAAAAAGCAAGACATTAGTACTGTTACTTCTTCTTGAAAAATTCATGCATTTTTTGTAATACACATATCTGTTGCTGTATAAAAATATAAAAAATTCTAAAACCATAAGAAAAGACGAAGATGATAAAAATGGAGGTGGAAAAGAAGGAATACTACTTTAAAAATAAGGTCAAATAAATAAACTTGTTTTCAATGTGAATATTCTTTAGCTAACTATAAATCAAAATCAATGTACAACTACACAAATACTAGATCCGCTAAAATTTAAAACAGAGGAAATTCTGAGTTTTGGTGAGGGTGTGGAAAAACTTGCTATGGATATGGAATAACTAAACTCTTGTATACTCCTGATAGGACTATAAATTAATACAACCATGTTAGAAAACACTGAAGCATTAAATAGTCTTAAAACCTATGAGCGAAATTTTCTCAAAAATAAAATTCCAACAGATAAGAATGCAGTGCATATGTCCACCAAAAAGACATAGATGCACACATTCTTAGAAGCTTTATTTACAATAACACAAAACTGGACCCATTCCCAATGGCATTTTTCAATTGAATAGAGAGATAAATTATGATATATTCATACAATTGAATACTATGTAGCAATAAATAGAAAAAATAGCTACACACAAACATTGATGAATCTCTCACATACAATAGTGAGTGAAAAATTCAGGAACAAAAGAATATACACTGTAGGAAATTCCAGATCAAGCAAAAGTAATCTCTGGTGATAAAAATAAAAAAGTCATTCTCTTCACCAGGTGAGTTGACAGTGCCAGAGAGGCGGCATGAGATACCATTCCGGAGTGCTGAACTGCTCTATCTTTTTCACTGATTACATGGTTATTTATCAAACATCAAACTATACCCTTAAGATTTGTGTGCTGTCAGCATTTAAGCCACACATAAATTGAAAAGCAAACAGAAACTTGAAGATCTTATAATTTTCTTGGATTAGCCAGACTACTATCATTATTTTAATTAAATTTAGCTAGATAAGTTGTTTAGCTCTCCTTTTATCACATTAAAACAATCCATTAAGCAGAGTCCCGTAAGAGAAAGGTTTTGTTTGCTTTGTTCCTTAATATATTCCATATATTTAGCAGTAAGATTTAACAGACATTATTGAGTGATGACTATTTTCCTGACTCAGCCTTTTTGGTAAATACTCTTTGCGTGTTCAACCTCCATTTCTAGTTCTATGGCATAAATATGAATAATCTCTTGATGAATAAAAAAATACATTATCTCAAGAGTTCAAATTTATCCAGTTAGTAAATCTGTGAATCTGAGGACACCAATATGAAACAAAAATGCTAGTAGTTGCCTTAATTATGGTTAATTAACTGGCATATTAACTGGTATATTATCTACTCCTTTGAAAAACTGCTAATATCAAAATTAGTATTTTTACACTATTTTAGGTAAAATGTCTGCTGTAGTAAAATTGAACATATTTGCATGATCTTTGAACTTCCAGAGTCACAAATTTTGTTCTTATGAATTGTAAAATTTGCATAAAATTTAAGGCAATCTCTAAGATTTGGGGTATAAAAGATGAAGAATAAAGACAAGAAGGAATTCCCAATGACTTCAGAAAAATTCATGGTTCCATCATTTACATATCCCTTTATCTATCCCTGAACTATATGGTAAGTGCCCTGCAATGTGAACCCTAAAATTCCCACACCAGTGTGACAGTTCCATATTTTCTTCTCCCAGTAGTAAGCTTCTCCCAGTACTAAGTAACATATAATGGAAAGTAAAAGTCTGTAGGTGGGAATAAGAATTAATACTTCGATTTGGCCTATCCTGTCTTCTAGATTTCTTTACTTAATCCCGTCTTACTTCACAACAGCTCAGTAAAACAGGCTCTGTAAAGGTAGTATTAGCCATGCGCTGAATCTACAAATAAGGTGATGTGTATTTATATGACCTAATGCTCCCTCATTCAACATCGTCTGAAACAGGGGATACATTTGGTTATCTCAACCCTAAACTTTATGCTTTTTGCCTTAGTGCCACTTTGTGTATGTTAGTATACCTCAAAGAGAAATGTAACTGTCAGTTGCTCAAATGTCCTTGGAGAGTTTGAAGGACAGTAAGAATTTAGTTGCCCAGATGTGCTCAATTTGCCTCACAAATGAAATAGTCTCTCCTCTGCAACATTTTCAAAACATATTTTAGACATTCCATTCTACTTCCTATCAATATTCTTGCCTCACACTCAGCTCAGACTTGGTCTTCATTTGGTCTTAAACACTTTAAAACTTTATTCTATTTCATCTTTATTTCATATTTTTCATTGTTCTCCTTTGGAGAAAAAAAGAGAAAGAAATAGGAGGAGGAGAAAGAGAAGGAGGAAGAAGAGGAGGGAAGGAAGGAGGAAGGAGGAAAGAGAGGAGGAAAGAAGGAAGAAGAAAGGAAGGAAAAGGAAGCAAGAAGGAAAAAGAAACAATTGAAGTAGAGAGACATACATGCTACCAGTGCATATTAATTTTCAGTGCCCTTTGATATTTCTGAAACATGACATTGTGGGCTCTGACAGTATTGGTTTCCAAAGAACTTCAGAAAATAATAAATATGCAGAGTTTTAGTGGTCATATATTCTAATTTACATATTTAAGAAAAGCTGAATGGATAAAATTATGTGATTTCTACCTTTGCTATAAATTTAACATTTGATCCTTATGTGGATTTCAAAAAAAAATAGACACAACGAGGTAGTATAGACTAAGTATAGCATTATCCTCCTGCTTTAACATCAGCATTAGCTCATTTTATTAAAAGAAATCAATCACTGAGACTTTGAGAGAGAAAGAAAAAGCAAAAGTCAGTAAATCAGTGTCTCCATATAGAAATGACTTCAATTTGAAGATACGTGGCCTATTTAAAGTGCATGCTGAGTAATTGCCCCATTAATTTGATGAATGTAGGCAGTAATTCGTGATGATTTAAGCCTCAAAGTTCTATTTTTCTCTCAGATGCATAGGGTTTGTTTTACTTTAATTATTTGGGTCATTGCCTTAATTCCTCATTTAACATTACTTGTAAAAAGACCTTCCTATTTCTAAAATATGGCCTTTTTAATGAAGTTCTTTCTACTACCAACTTTAACCTTTAAGCTCACCATGTTATGGCACTATATGTAAATAGCCACCTTAATAATGACATTTGGCATGATTCCGGAAAGAAGTGTAGTAGGAAGATAGTGAACTGAGCTTTTGTTCCTTCAATTTTAAATGTATATTGTACTGTTGCTACATCATTTCTCTTGAAACTGAAAAAAATGTATTTTTGAATTTTTTCCTTAATCTCTCTCATCTCTCTCTTTCACCCCTGCCCTTTCCTTTTGCCTCTCCCTCCTTCATCTTGTTATATTTTAAAGGACACTTTTAAAAAGACCAAATCATATAAACCTTTATTTGTTCATATCTTACAATTATATTCTAAGCAATGTTTTATTTTAATACTTATGCATATTAGTTCATAAATTGCTATTGATTTAACATTTGCATTACTTCTTTATCAAATGTGTTTAAAGACAATGAAATTTCAGTTTTGTTATAAGCAAACATCTGTAAATTTGTATTGTCAAAATTGAGACAAAATAAAAAGTAGAGTTTAGTAATTTAATAATAAATTGCAAGGTTTGTGGTCAAGTTAATATTTATCAAAATATCAAATTTTGCTTTATATTAAAATCCATTTTAAAATTACATTTTGATATGACATTGTTCTTTAATTCCATTCAGTTTTGAAATTTCATCTTAGAAAATGCTTATTGCCCTCTATTTGTCTTTTATAATAGATTGATAGATGATTCATGCATGAAAACAAAGGTAATGAATTTTTACATTTAATTATAAAATAGTAATTACCCATGATAAATTGACAGGAAGAATTATTACATCACACTTAAGTTGAATTTTAACCTTAATTTAGCTAAATTCGGATTCTCTTTATTGCCAATCAGAACAGCAGGAATATTTTCTTTAAAGTCATTAAGCAAGACTGCAATATCTAAAGTGATTTTTATGCTTTGGAGTTCACAATTGATCACTTTGATCTAATTTTATGAGCAATTCAAGAGTCTTTTGAGAGAAAACTTACCCCAAGCAAGGTAGAAGCAAATAAAGCTATATTTTACACAATCGCACAGATTGTGTATCCTCAAGTCCCTGAATTCATCACCGAAAGTCTTTCATCTCATTTACTCAGCCATATCCCACAGTAAAATACTACAATTTGTCATTACCAATAATGACGTCTTCCTTGATGTCCAAGCTTCCTGCACTCCAAGACTACACTCATGACTTCCAATACATCCGTTCTAGTACTCTAGTATTTAAATTCCAGAGTTTTTCTCTTTTTTTTGACACAAATGGAGCCAAAATCAAATACAGAAAACCACCAGATTCACTGGCCCCCTTCTTAATTGAATGATGTACCGAGGTACCATTTATTGTTCTGTCCAAGGCCAGGTCCTCATTCTTGTGAACTGAATCAAATACATGTTTCATTATTTAATCTCATTATATATTCATTTTTTACCATTTATTTCTTTATGATTAACTGTTCCATCTTTACTGAATCACCTCTATCAGGTACAAGCATACATTAACAAATAAAAAAAGAGAACAAATCTGTTTCATGAGGCTACATCTCCTGTATTGACTTATTTGCTCATTTGCGCAATTTTAACATTTCTGTTATCTTTTAATTCCATTCTGATCAGATTGTCTGTCCCCACTATTCTTCTTAAGTGACAATTAATCTTTAAATGTTGAATTCAGTGCTAATTTCTCAGAAGTCATCATTTGACAAAATTGTAAGCAACATTTGACAAAATTGATTTTTCCAGCTAAAGAAACATAACCGTTTACAATAAAATGTTTCCGTCCAAAGACCCCTTGTGGTACAAGATATTCCTTTCCAAATACCCCTTCATCAGAACACAAGACATCTTTTCCAAATTCCCTTTCCAAGTCCTCCTCTGGCATTTGTGTTAATCTGTTTTGCATTGCTCTAAAGGAAATACCTGAGGCTGGGTAATCTATAAAGAAAAGAGGCTTATTTGACTCTCTGTTCTACATACTGTACAAGCAGCATTGTGCCAGCATCTGCTTTTGGTGAGGGCTTCAGGGAGCTTCCAATCATGGCAAAGGTGAAGGTGGAGGAAGTCAAATGGCAAGAGAGGGAGCGAAAGAGGAAGGAGGTGGTACCAGGCTCTTTTAAACAACCTGCTCTTAGGTGAACTAATAAAGTAAGAAGTCACTCATTGCTGCAGGGAGGGGACCAAGCCATCCATGAGCGATCTGTTCCCACCTCATGACCCAAACACCTCTGCCCAACCTCCAAGATTGGGGATCAAATTTCAACATGAGATTTGGAGGTGCCAAATATCCAAACTATGTCAGCTGACTAAATCCTGTTTCATTGTGTTCTATGGCACAAGATACCTCTGCCCACAAGCTCGCCTGTGTCCAGGAAAACTCCTCCCCACAGAATAAATAAGAACCATCTAACCACAAGGACATGTAATCTTTTGGAGAGATCCTTTATAGCTTGCTCATTAATTCCACAGATTGTCAGAGACTGCCAAGTATTTACTGGTTACATTTTATTTTCATGAAAAGATAGGCTAAAAATATTTCTCAGGTTTCCTCCGCATTTAGTTTAGCACCAAATGACTGAGTACTGGTTGATATTTTGTGGAAAAATGTATACAGGACCCTCACATCACAAATGACAGGAGACTGTTGTCACAGTGTCACTTTTTAGTGAGTTATGGAACATGTACTGAACCATGGTTTAAGAAATGCATATTGATAAGACACAGATATTTGGAGGTTAATTCAGTAGATAAATATAAATTTCTAGCTCATACCTCTCTCTGGATATTGTTGCTCATGAACTTAACAGCCATCTGAAATGGGGATCTCTAATTAGCATCTATCAATTTAAATAACCAAAACCTTATTATTTCCACTTTTCTCAAAAATAGGTTGCTCTCACAGTGGCCCCCTACTTTAAGTGCATTTCAGACCAAAAACCTTAGAAGTCTGTATGAGTCATCTTTGAGTGTTTTCATGTACTGTCATCCTATACCCAGTATTGTTAAATTCTTTGGCTAAACCTTATAAATATATCTACCTATAATCCAAATATTTTGTCTTCCCATTCTTATCACCCTATGTCTTACTTAAAACATAGCAATGACCTTCTAACTGATCTATTTGCTTTTGAACATGTCATACTTCTGTCTTAAGCTCCACAGTGGGTTTTCATCTGTTCCACACAAAAATCCACACCATAGCCTAAAAGTCCATCCTGGATTTAACCCTGATTTCATAAGGAAGCATTTGTAGGAGTCATGAGAACATATTTTAACATAAGAAATAGTTAGCTGTGTATATCACATGTTGGAAGTTAGCTTAGGAGTGATAGCTGGAAGTAGGCAGCATGGATTCTTCACTCTTAAAGATTATGTATGAGTTTTTCTTGCTTCTATGTAGATAATTCCTACAGACACATATGAGTACTGTTGAAGATACTAGTGCAAGGTCTCAACCCTAATTCCAAGATTTATTCATGACATCCCATGTATTGTCCATGATACCCAAGACCAAAGCTGTTAGTTATGACAGAGCTCCCATAAATATCAATTATCATAAAGGATATTTTTGACAAGTACATCTAAAAAGAAAAACAGTATAAATCCTTGCATGTGATGTTGCAGATATTAAAAATATGTTAAAATCAGAGAGTGATATGTTTTATGAAGATCATTTTGTCAAGCTGATCAGTGAGATAAATTGAGGGATCCATGAATGATGATGAATTAGTCATCTACTAGAGGAATCCAACGAGAAAATAAATAAGGATTTGAACCTCTGTGGAGCAGTGCTGCTGTAGAGGAGACGATTAGTATGAGAAGTGTTAAAGAAAAAAAAAATGCCAGAATTTTGTGATTTTTAGAAAGATAAGACATTAGAGAAAAAAAGACAGAGGCTAATGTAAGTAACAGTAGTGACTTTTAGAAATTTGGTGGCTTTTGCAACCATATCTGATATGGATTCTATAAAAGATAATATTTTCTCAATTATATATTATCAAAGATCATTTTAACTGAGAATGAAAAAATCGACTTGGAAATTCAATTGCTGCTCATAATCTAAACTTCAGTGTCAGCAAGTGAAATTCAGTAACATATATGGCCTGAAAACCATTTTACCTATTACAACTAATTTATCTTCTTATTATTCTAATCACATGAACAAACAGCTTAATGTACCAGAAAAGAAAAAAAAATGAAAAACAATATTGAGAGGAATATCATCAGGTCCATGCTTCTATTAATAATAAGAATTGAAGGGTTGTTTGGTTTATAGCTTTTAAATTAAAAATCTAATAGCTTTTCATCTATAGTTAAGTACAATTGCAGAGTATAATTGACCATAGTGATATGATAATTAATTGGGGGCTCAGTCTCATACTCGCTCTCTCTCTTTCTGTCACACACACACACACACACACACACACGCACACACACACACAGACTTCTATTTCAAAAAGTAGCTTTTCTCATGGATCTTTATGTCTTGAAATCACTTGTGGAAGATGTAATTACAGCCTCTGTCTTGTAGCTGGAAATGGCTTCAAAATAGAAATGCTTCAAATACAAGTTACAACCATAGGTAAAGAAAATAACATTCAAATTGTGTAAGGTTAAGCCAAAGCTTTGTTATCGACTTTATTAATGCATATTAAATAATTATAATACCTGTCATTGGTTAGCTGCTCTTACTTAATCTCTAAACTGACTACAGAGCCTCATTGTTCTGTAAGTCTGTAGCACCATTATATTTATAAAATAAAGATATGGAAGCAAAATTAGTTTTATTTACTCTTGTGAAATAAAAAAGCTAGAAGAATCAGAATCAAAATAAAATTTTGTGATTATGGATTCATTATACTCTATATGGATTTTGGAAGGAAGATAAAAGCAATGGAATATTACTATTAATAACACTGATACTAATAGCTATCATTAATAACACATTGAAAACTGCCTATTTGCCAAATATTCTTCTAAGTGGTTTATGCTTCTTATATGGCAATTCCCAGAACATCTTTAGGAGGCAGATTCTTTACATGTGAAATAGGATTTGTAATTAACTTTTTCAAAGATGCATGGTTGGACATAGATAGAACTAGATTTCAAATCCAAATATAATATGCAGGTTTTCTTAATTTGTTATATTTCTGATATTTTATTGGTAGAAATAATTTATGACTTTGATCATGGTGACATTTGATATCAATGATTTTAAGATTTATTTGTAAAATACGTCTCAAAGAGTTTGTATGGCTGTTTAATTGAAGCAAGTGGGAATCCTGTTTTTGTTTTGTTTTGTTTTTTAAATAATGAGTAGCATAGCTTTGATTTCCTAAGGGCTTTATTTAATCTATTATAGTACAGAGATGCCCAGGCCCACTCTTAGAGATTCTAATTAAATTTGTTTAGAGGGAGGCTTAGGTATTAGTGTATGTGTGTATGCATGTATGTGTATATATGTATGTGTATCTGAGTGTAGGGGGGATAAATGGTATAGATATTTTTAAAATATGCAAATAGTTTTAATATGCAGGCAGGATTAGGAACCAATGAGTTAGAGGTTAAATTTGAATATTTGTTATAATGCTTATATCTTGGTAACAGGATAAAGGCAACAAATAAGAAATAACATACATACAGGGAAGTGTAAATGGTGATTTTTACGTTAAAAAGAACATTTATAGTTATAAGAAACTCACATATGTTTTCATAAAGTGGTTACATGTTTTTACACAACTCCACAAGCAATATATAAGAAAAATATGTTGTATATCCTTGCCAAAAATAGGTACTCTTAGGAGTAAGGCTGCCGAATACAAATCTCCACTGATTGTCACTCCACGTGAACACCAAATTCAACAACTATCCAAGCAAGGAAGCCCCTTCAGAAGAACCAAAAATCAGTTGAATGATCACAGTACATGGTTTTAACATTATATCAAGAAAAGAGACACTGAAGAGGGTAAGAAAAACAGTCTTTCATTGCCTATACTACCCCTTCCCTCACACCCAACAGTGCCACACCCATGCATCTAATGAAGAGAGAATCCCTCTGCCCAGGGAAGGGAGAGTGAAGTGAAATGATTGTGGAAATTTGCATTGCAAATAAGAGTTTCCTTGTCACAGGAGGACACAGTATAGAGCACAATTCTACCAGCACCCAGAGAGGTAGCATTTAGACCAGCACAGCCAGAGAGAAATCCTCCACCTCAAAACCAAGTTCCAGGCTAGCCCCATGACCAGCAGACACAAAACAGCCTGGGGCCACATTCTGTGAACAATTCCTGCAACTGTACTGGCTCAGAGTCAGTGCACTTGGGATGCACATGACCCAGTGAGCTACCAACTGCACCCCAGTCAGTGCTGATGTCACTCTCCTCCAACTATAGGTAGTACAGCTCAAGGAGAGTCTTCTTCCACTGGGGAAAGAAAAGGGAAGAATTAAGAGAACTTTGTTTTAGAACCTGGCTACCAGCTTAGCCACAGTAAAATAAGTACCAAGCAGACTCCTGACCCCCCCCATTTTAGGCCTTATTTCCTAATCAGCATTTTAGGATCCAACCTGGCCAGAAGGAAACATGCTATCCTAAAAGAAAGCACCAAGTCCTGGTAGTATTCACCAACTTTTGACTAAAAAGCATTTGGACTTTGAATAAACACCAGGGGCAGCCAGGCAACAGCCATCACTGGCTTTCAATGAGACTGCACTGGCTTCAGTGGTCACCTGGCATAGTCTTAACTTTGGTGGCCACAAGAGAGTACACACATCACTTCTTACCTAACTCCAGCAGCCCAGTACAACAGCGAAGGAAGACAGTGAGGACTTTGCCTGGGAATCCATGGAATTCTGTATCTTATCCAAGTCCACCAAGGTGGTACCACAAGGAAGTTTCAAGAGTCACAGCATTACTGGGCTTGTACACCCAGTACTAATAAAGCTGCAGTGACTGAAGACTTACTTCACAATACTCAATTTCTTTTGAATATGTGGAAAGCCTTCTCAAAAAGGCAGCTTCAAAAATCCCATACTGGGAAGATTAAAATAAATGCCCAACTCTTCAATGCCCAGACATCTGAACATCTACAAGCACCAAGAACACCCAGGAGAACACAACCTCACCAAGTGAAATAAATATCAGCAACCAATTCCAGAGAGACGGAGATATATGAGTTTTCAGACAAAGAATTCAAAATAGCTGTCCTGAAGAAGCTCAATCAATGAACTTCAGGATAACACAGAGAAGAAATTTAGAATCCTATCACAGAAATTGAACAAAGAGACAGATATAATAAAAAAAATTGTGCAGAAATTCTGGAGCTGAAAAACTGAATTGACAAACTGAGAAATGTATCAAAGTCTCTCAACAGCAGAATTGACCAAATGGAAGAAAGAATTAGTACGCTTGAACACAGGCTATTTTAAAATAGAAAAAAGGGAGACCCAACTATATATGGGTGAAACCCAATCACCTAAAAGACACATATAGAATGAAAATAAAAGGATGGAAAAATATATTCTATGCAAATGGAAACAAACAAACAACCAAACAAAAAAAAAGCAGGAATAGCTATACTTCTATCAGAAAAAAAATAGGATTCAAGAAAAAACTGTAAAAACAAAGAATATCATTATATAATGATAAAGGGGCCAATTCAGCAAGAGGATATAACAATTCTAAGTATATATGTACCCAACACCAGGGTACCCAGATATATAAAGCAAATATTTTCAGAGGTGAAGAGAGAGACCCCAAGACAATAATCACTGGAGACCTCAACACCCCACTTTCAATGTTGGACAGATCGTCCAGACAGAAAATCAAGAAACATTAGACTTAAGCTATGTTATAGACCAAATGAACCTACTAGATATTCACAGAATGTTTCATCCAACAACTGCAGAATACACATTCTTCTTTTCAGCTTGTGGATCATTCCCAAGGATAGGCCATATATTAGGCCCCACACAAATCAAAATTCAAAAAAATGAAATCATAACAACTATTTTCTCTGACGACAATGGAATAAAACTTGAAATCAATAACAAGAGAAACACTGGAGACTATAAAAACACAGGGAAATTAAATGATATACTCTTGAATGATCAGTGAGCAATGAAGAGATTAAAAAGGAAATTTTAAAAATTCTCAAAGTGAAAATGAAAAAAATATCAAAACCTGAGGAATACAGTAAATGGAGTCATAACAGAAATGTTTATAGCAATAAATGCCTACATTAAAAAAGGAGAAAAGGTTTAAATAAAGAACCTAATGAAGTATCTCATAGAACAAGAAAAACAAGAGCAAACCAAACCCAAAATTAGTAGAAGCAAAAAAATAATAAAGATCAATAAGCACCACATGTACTTGCCATCAAATTGGTACTAACTGATCACCACTAATGTGCTCACGTGGTAGTAATATTCATTGAGTGTCAGTCAGGTAGGGGCTGGGAGTGGGTAAACTCACAACTAATGGACACCGTGCACACTGTATGGGGGAGGGGCACGCCTCTAGCCCTGGCTTGGGTGAGGCAAAGTCATTACTTGTAACCAAAATGTTTGTATCCCCATAATATCCTGAAATAAAATAATAATAATAAAGATCAGAACAGAAATAAACGAAATTAAGAGAAAAAAATACAAAAGGCCAATAAAATGAGTTTTTAAATGATAAACAAAATTGACACATATTAAGTCAGACTAAAAGAAAAAGAGAGCAGATTCAAATGAATACAATCAGAGATTAAAAATAAAAAGGAAACATTACAACTCACACTGCAGAAATCCAAAGGATCACTAGAAACTCCTATTAGCAAATACATGTCAATAAATTGGAAAACCTAGACACACACAATCTATGTGATTGACCCAGGAAGAAATTCAAAGTCTGAATAAACCAGTAACAAGTAATTTTGTTACTATATTTCTGTAGTATATTTTGAAGTCAGATAGTGTGATGCCTCCCTCTTTGTCTTTTTTGCTTGATGTTGTTTTATTTGTGGTCTTTTGTAGTTCCACACAAATTATAAAATTGCTTTTTCTATTTCTGTGAAGAAGGTCATTGGTATTTTGATAGCCATTGCATTAAATCTGTAGATTTCTTTGGATACTATGGTCATTTTAATGATACTAATTCTTCCTACCCGTAAGCATGGAATGCCTTCCCATTTGTTTGAGTATGCTTCAGTTTTGTTCATCAGTGTTTTGTAGTTTTCATTGTAGAGTTCTTTTACCTCCTTTGTTAAATTTATAAATGTGATACATCACATCAATAGAATGAAGGGAAAAAACCATATGATCATCTCAATAAAAACAGAAAAATATTTGATAAAACTTAACATTCCTACATGGCGAAAGCTCTCAAAAAAATGAGCCATAAGAAGAAAGATACCTCAAAATTATAAAGACTGTACATGACAAACCCACAGCTAACATCATACTGAATGAACAAAAGCTGAAAG
>CAUYRT010058814.1:0-34340 GCA_963574885.1 Lepilemur ruficaudatus
AGGTGGTAGGTAGGCAGGTAGATTCTTAGACAGTTGCTGTATGCTAGAAAAACAGTTGACATATGTGGTATGAAAAGTGACCAAGTAAATATGGACTTAGAATCTCATATGCCAATCAGAGCAACGAAAAAGAAAATACATAACTTTGCCCATTAATCATGATTTTTACTTCTTTCTCAAGTCAATGCTTTTTTAGAAATGACATTTTTCTATCACTCACATGTATGCACACACACACAATTTCTTTGACTTTACATAAATTATATTACTTTATGGCCATCTACCAATGATCATAACTATTGCTAAAGAATGTCTACAAACCATTATCGTTTGAATCATTAGAGTTCTTCCTTTTTGTACTCTTTTTAAATTCTCTCTCTTTCTCCCTCTCTTTCTCTATATATATAGAGAAAGAAATTTAGATATATATATTCTGGCAAATTTCCACATCCACTTGCATTTAATAGGTGGTAAATTTCTCTTTCAAATTATTTATTTATTATTTATAGTTAGTTTTGTTTGTGAGTTAAGTATTTATATTCCAAGAAATAAGTTTTCTAATGAACTCTACCGAGTATGTCTCTATATTTAAAATTTCAAATACCGACTCAAAGTTAACTGATTTTAAGGGTAATTAAGGATTGACTTTTTAATAGATATTTTGGTCATGATTAATTTATAATTTAAATCATATTCAAATCTCAGCTAAGGCCTAAGTAAAGCAAATGTTATTGCAGCTTATATATTTGACAAATGACAGAAGGATAGACTTAGGTGGAATAGATTCATGTTAGTCTTGATTGAATATTAAATTTTGTTTTTCACAACACTTAACTCCAGCAGTTACTAAATGAAATTCATCCAGGCACGACAGTGGTGATATGAAAGTGCTGAAGTCCAGAGGCATTCTCTTCCTGTCACATTGGTCACTGACAGGATGAATAGGTGCCTGGCTGATGGTAATGCAACTGTCCTATCAGCTTCTCAGTAATTCTGGCAAAAGTAATTCTGGCACATCCACTTGCAGTTAATAAGTAGTAATTTTCTCTTTCAAATATTTTTCGTGCTTAAAAAAAGTAGGATGGCTCTTGATAAGAAATACATTTATTTGTTTTCAGTCTTATGACATGTTTTTGAACGATCATATATTAAGTTAATGAATTTTTTGAAAAACAAAAGGTACTGCCAAAGGCAGCCAAGGCTAAGAATTTGACCAATGAAATAATCCTTGATAACTCTTGTTACAGTTATTGGCTAATGTAACTATAGCAGTTGATACTTACCAGGGATGGGACTTAATTCCTAAAAGAAAATAATCACAGAAGCTGATTTAGATTAAAAAAAAAAATCATACTGTACAATCATTGGATTGTTCTCTTTTCACTTAGTTATGCATAGAGTTCCACAGTAAAGCAGCCCCTGACTTCCCAGATATATGAATATATATAGAAAGCAAAATAATCACCATCATCATCATCATACTGACAAAGATGAAGAGAGCTTACATTAGTGTGTATATTGACTGTTCTTATTTTTTTTTTCTTGGAAAGTACAGATAGTCCTTATTTGAACAGATGTCTCCAAACTATTTAGATATTAGCTTTATTTGTACAGTGCCCCAAATATGAGAGATAATCTGCAGGTTAAAAGATGATTTTTAAATATTCTAAAAGATTGTATAAAAGTGATAAATCATCTATTAATAAACATATATGTTTGTCATATTAGATCATATTGGTTAAACAAAGTTAAATATATTTTTCTTTCCATAGAGAATACTGAGAATTTTGAATGTGATTAATGTACATAAGGAACTTTCAATATAGGGTGTTTATAATTTTCTGGTACTTATTTTCATAAATATACCAAAGAATTTCTGTTATTTGTTGAGACATTCTTCTAGAAATGTTGACCTAGTTAAATTTATTATAGTCCATTAAAACTGAATAATCATAGCAAATAAAACATATTTTCCCTTCTATTTGGATATTTTATTTTTCATATAAAATTTCAATTGAAAATTTAAATGTTATAGAAGATTTTGAGAAATAAGAGTGGCATGACTTCTGCTTTCACAAAACCCATAATCTGGTGAAACAGGAAAACACACAAAAATGGCTAATAATAGTTAGATACTAAGCATTATTATAATAGAAGTATTTAATAAGTGGTCATAAAAATATAGGGGAATGAGGAGTTTGATGAGCAAATCAAAGTATTCGCTTTGCTACAGTGGAATTTGAGCTGTCCTTGAGGTGCTCAGATTTTTGTGATGGGCATTTACTGTGTCCTTTTGCTTTTGCCAAATCTGGACATCCTTCCAGTTTAGGATAGTGCTCCAATAGATAACTTTGGTTGGAGATACAGCCTTACCTCATGCTACAAAAGGGTAGCTGCTCCTTCTCTCCACCCAAGCTAAGGCTCATTTATTGTGACTTCTCCCAAGGGACTTTGCACGTCCAGTGATGCTAAGATGTGGCAGTGTAGGATTCCCGCTTGCTTTTGGTAGTGGAGGTCAGCTCAGCAAGCTGAGCTGTATCATAGCTAATACTACAGAACCTATCCTATACTTTGTACTCAGTGTGTATGTGCTTAAACTTCAATTTGTGTGAAAATTGATATATAAAAGTAATTTTTACACTGATAAGATTTGTGCTCTAATAACAATAATAAGGATCTTGCTACTGAAGACTCTGATCTTCTTGAATTCTGCCTCTTGACAGTGCATTAGCTCATTCTTTATTCATGCCTTCAACTGACAGGTATTTGAGTACCTCTCAAAATTTTTGATGTTATTGAGAAGGCCGAGTGCAATATCCAAGACTCAGAAGCTTTTTTCCAGGTGTGTGTTTTGACCTATGCTATTGTATCACTTCTTTCCTTGATCAAACAATGGAAAGAGTAGAGTTTAATAAAACATTAAGAAGGTGCTGAGCAATCTAGAAGTCAGAGAAACTCCTCTATTGTATTGTAAACTTTAAAGTATTCAATTATTAATTCAGAAAAATATATGAATGTATTTTAAGATAATGAAAATCAGCTTCCTTTGATTGCTAATGGAAATATTAATTTTGAGTAGCAGGTGGCTACTCTAGCCAGTTGATATAATTTTTTCAGCCATGGTATGATTTTGTTTGGGTGTCTCCTTAATATTATTATGGCTGTAAATGAAAACTAGATTAGGTAAATCTCAGATGTAGTTTGTGTAGTATTAATATCTTAGTGAAGAATCTTGTTCATGGAATAGTGTAAAAGAAAAGCAAAAGTAAAATATATGTCTATGTTACAGTGGCTGAAGTAAGAGTTCCTACCACTTTTGTAATTACTTGTGAGACATAAGTTGAAAATGTGTTTCAAATTTAATCATTTCATCAGCCTGTATTTGTTGGGCCCTTGCGGTATGCCAGACATTGCCTCAGCTTCCAACTCTAGTGAATAGAATAGGAACTTGCCTGCCATGCTGGTTCCAGTCTGTAGAAGAGACAGATAATAGAAACAAGAAAAATAAATGTGTTACATTTGAAATAAGAAAAAAAGAAGAAGTAAATAAATGGCTCCTACTGAAAGTGTTGTTTCCCAAAGCCTTCTCTGAGGTGGGATCATTTAGTGGAGATCAGTGAGAAGAAGCAAGCCACATGCATGTGGGGAGGGGCTGAGGGGCAATTCAGGGGGCAGGAATGAAGGACATACATAAAGGCTCTGAGCCTTAGAGAAAGTTCAGTGATTCACATAGAGGTAGAGTGGACCAGGCAAAAATGGTATGAGATGGAACTCTCCAGATCATAGATGACTAATGTTTGGAAATAACTTTCATAAACAAATAAATTAGTGCAGGTTGAAGTTTACCCTAGAATTATCTTCTCATTCTCATGGATGTATTTTCTGATAATCTTGGTTTGTTTTGTAAGTAAAACTAGTAGGGGTAGAGTTATTAACTAGAGCAGCAAAAATTACACTAAATTTGCTCCCTGTTATTTTTAGTGAGCACAGTTTTATTTCTCTACCTTTCATATTTACGGCATTGAGAATTACTGTAAAGCTTTATTTCATCACAGATAATTTCTGGAATGCCCATGAAGGTGTGAATGTACATGTCATTTGTTGTGTGTGTCCAGGGAAAACATTTTGAGAACTTACCTTTTGGTAACTTTGTGATTCTCAAACATTTATGTTTTGGGCTCCTCCTAGAAGAAATTTCTAAGCAAAATGTTTAAGCTGTGTGGCTTCATTTAATGGCATTCAACAAAATGAGAAAAGTGAGAAATGACTTAAAGATGGAATTTATAGTTAAACCCCTTTAAGCAAAACATAAAAATTTGGAATATTCCCATCCTGGCCACCTAAAGAATGAAAAGCAAGTAAGGGGTAGGCCAAGCAAACATTTGATAAAGAGATTGATATGTATATAGAAGGAAGCCAGATGCAATTCATTAAGACAATGGGAGAATGACCCTGAAGGCATTTCAGATTGCTGTGGCTGAAGGAAGCCTAGTGTGGCTCAGGCCCCAGCTCTGGAGGCACAGGCAGTAAACCTTGGCAGCCTACTTGTGGTGTTAATTCTGCCAGCACATAGAATGAGTGGGCTGTAGGGCCATGGCAGCCTCTACCTAGGTTTCAAAGGATGTATCAGACAGCCTGGGGGCCCAGCCAGCAACCTGCAACAGAGGCAGAGCTGCTGCAGAGAGTTCCCATTAGGGCCATGCCCAGTGAACAGAACTGTGGGGTCAGAGCCACCTCTGGGACTCCAGAGCTGTAGAGCTTCTGGCATATAACACCAGCCTGGGGGAGCTGCTGTTGAGTGGGGCCGACAATGCCATGGGGCCAGCCTGTCTGAGGTCTTAGGGTCCCACCCTCCACCCTAGTGTGTCCAGAAGGTGGGCAATGGAGTAAAAGAGAATTATTCTCAAGACTTAGGATTTAGTATTGTCCACGCTGTTAGGTAATAGACTTGTTTGGGACCTGTTACTTCATGCTTCTTTCCTATATCTCTCTCTTGAAATAGGAATATCTTTCTTCTGCCTGACCAACCATTGTATTTTGGAAGTAGGTTACTTGTTTGATTTTACAGGCTCATGATTAGAGGGGAATTTATTTGCCTAAGGATAGATCATGCCTTCAGCTTCACCAATATCTGATCTAGATGGGACTCTGGACTTTGGATTTTTGAAACAGTGCAAGAACAAGTTAAGACTTTGGGGCTATTGGGATAGAGTGAATGAATTTTGCATGTGAGAAGAACATGAATTTTGGGGACTAGGAATGGAATCCTATGGTCTGAATGTGTCCTCCAAAGTTCACGTGTTAGAAACTTGATCCCCAATATGGAAGTATTTGGAGATGGGGACTAACGGGAGGTAGTTGGGTCATGGGGGCAACACCCTCATGAAAGGATTAATGCTGTTATCACAGGAGTGAGTTTGTTACCCTGGGAATTGGTTCCTTATAAAAGGATGAGTTCAGCCCCCTTTTTTTCACTTTCTTGCTCTGTCTTTGCCCTTCCACCATGTGATGGCTTCCACCTTGTTATGACACATTCAGAAGACATTCATCAGATACCAGCCCCTTGATCTTAGACTTAGCCTCCAGAACTGTGAGAAATACATTTCTGTTCATTATAAATTACCCAGTATCGGGTATTCTGCTCTGGCAGCACATAATGGACTAGGACACTCCCCATCCAATCTTGTTAAATTTTAATATGTGGCCATATTTGCTTTAGATATATTCATTATATCTCTAAGTACTTTGTGTATAAGTAAAGTACTTTGTGTATTTCTCTTTGATTGCATTACCATCACTCACTCCTCAGAGAAAACTACCACCCTAAATTTAGTGTTTTTCACTCTAAAGTTTTATACTCTTTTTATACATATATGCATTTATAAGTAATGTATGGTACCATTTTGAATTTTAATCCATAATGATACATGTATATTTAATTCATTCATCTTAACTGTTGGATATGCTGTTGTGTTGATGAGTATTTTATAAATATGCCATATAATTTATATATTGCCTTGGAGATGGACATTTGGTTTGTTTTCAAATCCAATTAACTATTAAACTCTCTTTTTGTCTATTGGTGTATTTTCTCTTGCTTTAATTTATCCTCTCTTCTAAAGTTTGTCTCCTTTTTTTAAAAGGTGTCTTTGCCATGGTAAACCTAACCTTCCAAATGTAAAAATAGTTTTTAAATTTAATTTTAATTCATCTAACATTGTTAAAATCGATTGGAATAGATTACTTCTCAAAATTAATAATTGCTTTTTTAACAATGGCAAAAAAATAACCAAATCGTTATAGGTCTAACAAGATTCATAGTGTTGACACTTTTCCAAAATTATTACATTAAAGCTTTATCTATGATATTTACCTGTTGGCATATTTTTCTCAACATAGCCAAACAATATTCATAAGGATCAGTTTTTAAATATCAATATAAGAAAGGTTTCAGATTCGTTAGAAAAGTAGATTATAACAGACATGTTTAATTAGCATGCTTAACTAAGAAAATAAAACATGCCCTTTTGGTATGCAAATTAATAAATGTATAAGGTTTGGAAATAATCTTATATTTTCTTCTACAAGAAACACTCTTCATCACTTAGAATAATTATAGAAGCTGCTATACAATGCACAATCAGAAGTAAATAATTATTCATTCTAAGTGATTAGAAAAATAATGAAATATGTCAAAGTTGAATTTACAAGGCACGTAACAATTCTTCAACTCTAACAAAAACTTTCTTTTAGTTATTAAAGTAGGAAATTTAGGTCTTTAAATTGTTTCAGATCTACTTGTTAGCTTGATTAAAATTACAATGTTCTTTTGATTCTGAGTCACAAAAAGAAGTAGTGACTAGTGACATAATCTCTTTAGAAAAAAAGTGTGGGTTTATTTGAGTTTAAGCTTTTACCAGTGGAGTCACTTAGATGTCTACTCAGAAATGTTAGACTTCAGAATATCTCTGGAGAGAATGATCTCGAAATAAACAAATTTGGAATTTTTTGGAGTGTGAGATAGGGTTGCCTCGTGATTGGCAAAGTTAATTTTGGAAGATTTATTCTTAGAAGCAACAGATTTCAGCCATTGCAGAATTGAAATGTCACAGTTTCTTGTGCCAAAAGTAAAACACATACCATTCAAATTATTCTTCTCTTCCACATACATTAGTTAACTAATGTCCATCAACTGACAATTAGTAGGGTTTGTGTTAATAATTATGTTTTCAATCTAAAATTATATTTCTGAATGGAGAATAGCTGTCTTGTGATTAAGAGAATTCTAAAGAAAATTTAAATAGGGCATTTAGTTTAACATTACATAAACACATGGACAATGTATCATTTTATGTTGATTAACTAACATCACTAAAATTTCTCAAGGAGGAGAGTAATTATCAAGTAACCAAACAGGCTGAGTTAGGTTGTCAGTGGGTGTAATTTATACTATACCATATTTATTAAACCAAAGAGAGCTACAAAAATAAGACTTTTTTTTTAATTTAAGAGAGCAAAACTAATATTTTAGCTAGATATAAAACAGGGTCTTATAAGCAACAAATCAATGTATTTTTTAATAAGAAATTTATCCAGTGCATATTGATTGTTTACTCTATGAAAATTACTTTAGGAGACACAAATTAAATTATCATTATAATATAAAGTGAATATTACCATTTCAGTTTTACAGTTGAACTAGCTGACTGTCAGGCATTTAAGTAACTTGCTTGATGTTACAGAGTGGCTCAGGTACAGCTCAAAACCAGAGATTCCAGATTCCAAAGTCTCTATTTTTATTTCCCACACTAAACCAGGGTTCTATATATTTGTGTTGGGGAGGGGGGAGGGAAGTTGATTAAGACATATGAAAATAACCATTCAAATAAGAAGAAGCACTTGATTGTGAGTCAGATTGCTCATGTAATGTACACTGATGGGTGGGCAGATGAGGTTTGGAAAACTATTACATTTTCACAAATGATGATTTTTCAATCATGCAAATAAATATTTTTCCACTTATTTATTCAAGGCTTGAGGTCATGATATATATAAATAATTCCATTGGTCTGTAAGTCTCATGCTAAGGGTATTTTAGAATCTACAAACTTCATAGCTTAATTGCCCAAAACCACATCAGGTGATATTTGCTAGATGGATTTATTTATTTACTTTATCATATTTACTTATTTTTGCTGCATTTATTTATTTTAGCCCATGCTGAAATTGCTTGTACCTTGGCATATGTAGACATTTATTTTTTCTGTCTTATTCACAGTTCAAAGTTTAAAGAATTAAGAATAAAGAATATTTTTGTGGTTTTATAGAGTAAATACATAGGCAAAGTAATTTTAATATTTGGTTTTTGAGTCTTTCATTTAATAAAGTCCCATTTATTTATTTTTGTTATTGCCGTAATTGCCCTTGTGGTCCTAGTCATAAATTCTTTGCCTAGGACCTAGGCAAACTTCACAGAACAAATCCCTTTATTAAAAGGATATGTTCTGTAAAATTTGGAGTCAGTTAAAAGGCCACACTCACGAATTCAGAAGGACATGTGTGACCCCCAAGGTGCTCCTCCGCTGGCCTAGGTAGACATATAGAAGAATTTTTCTTATATTTTTTTCTAGAATTCTTACAGTTTTTTGCCTTATATTTAGGTTTTTTGTCCATCTTGAATTAGTTTTTGTAAGTTGTGAGAGATAGGAGTTCTGTTTTATTCTTCTGCTTGTGACTATCCAATTTTCCCTGCACTGTTTGTTGAATAGAGCTGCTTTTCCATAGTGTATGTTATTGTCTGCTTTGTTGAAGATCAGTTGGTTGTAAGCAGATGGTTTTATATTCTCTATTCTGTTCCATTGGTTTATGTCTCTATTTTTATATCAATACTATGCTGTTTTGGTTACTACAGTCTTGTAGTATAGTTTGAAGTCCGGTAATGTAATGCGTTTAGATTGGTTCTTTATCCTTAAGATTGCTTTGGCTATTTGGGCACTTTTATATTTCCAAATGCGTATATTTATTTTTTTTCTAGATCTTTGAAATATAACATTGGTATTTTCATGGGAATTGCATTGAGTCTGTAAATCACTTTGGGTAGTATGCAAATTTTAATAATGTTTATTCTACAGATCCATGAGCATGATACGGTTTTCCATTTGTTTGTGTCATCTGCAATTTCTTTCCTCAGTGTTTCTTAGTTCCCCTTGTAGAGATCTTTCACTTCCTTGGTTAAGTATATTCCTAGATATTTTACTTTCTTTGTAGCTATTGTAAATGTTGAGTATTTGATTTGATTCTCATATTGACTGTTACTGGTATATACAAATACTGCTGATTATTGTACATTGATTTTGTAGCCTGAGACTTTTGGCAGAGTCTTTGGGTTTTTGATATACAAGATCATATCATCAGTGAAAAGCGATAGTTTGCCTTCCTCTTTCCTGATTTGAAAACCCTTTATTTCTCTCTCTTGCCTGATTGCTCTGGCTCTGACTTCCAGCAGTATGTTAAATAAGAGTGGTGACAGTGGGCACCCTTGTCTTGTTCCAGTTCTTAGGGGGAATACTTTCAACTCTTCCCCATTCAGTATGATGTTGGCTGTGAGTTTGTCATACATGGCTTTTGTAATTTTGAGATGTTTATTCTAGATTGTCAAGTGTTTTTATCATGAAAGGGTCCTGGATTTTGTCAAATGTGTTTTCTACATCTATTGAGATGATCATAGGGTCTTTGTTTTTCTTTCTGTTTATGTGGTGAATCACATTTAATGATTTAGGTATGTTGAACTATCCTTTCATCCCTGGGATGAAGCCCATTTGATCATAGTAGATTATTTTTTTGATGTACTTTTGAATTTTGTTTACTAGTATTTTATTGAGGATTTTTGCATCTATATTCATAAGAGATGTTGGTCTATGGTTTTCTTTTCCGTTGTGTCCTTTCCTGGCTTTAGTATCAAGTGATAACTGTCTTCATAAACTGAGTTGGGAGGATTCTGTCCTTGATGTTACAGAATAATTTCTGTAGTATGGCTACCAGCTCTTCTTTGTAGGTCTGGTAGAATTCAGTTGTGAATCCCTCTAGTCAGGGGCTTTTTTTTTTGTTGGAATATCATTTATTAGTGCTTTGATCTCACTGCTGCTTATTGATGTGTTCAGGAGTTCTATTTTTTCCTGGTTGATTCTTGGGAGGTTGTGTATTTCCAGAAATGTGTTCATTTTCTTTACATTTTCTAATTTATGTGCATAGAGATTTTCATAGCATTCATGAATATTTTGTATTTGTGTGTTATCAGTTGTATTATCTTCTTTTTCATTTCTGAATGAGCTTATTTGGATTCTTTCTCCTCTATTCCTGGTTAATCTAGCAAGAGGTCTATAGATTTTGATTACCTTTTCAAAGAACTGTCTTTTGTTTCGTTGTTCCTTTGTATTTTTTTTCTTTTCATTTTATTTGCTTCTGCCCTGAGCTTTGTTATTTTTTTTATTCTCCTGGGTCTGGCTGTGGTTTGCTCTTCCTTCCTAGTTCCCTGAGATGTGTCATTAAGTTGTTAATTTGTGATCTTTCTGTCTTTTTGATGTGAGCATTTAAGGCTATGAATTTTCTGCTGAGAACCACTTTTGCTATGTCCCCTAGGTTTTTGTAGCTTGTGCCCCCTTTGTTGTTCTGCTCAAGGAATCTTTCAATTGTTATCTTAATTTAATTATTGATCCAATAATTGTTCAGCAGCAGGTTTTTTAACTTCCATGACTTTGTATAGATTTGAGTGTTTCTCTTGGAATTGTTTTCTGTTTTTATTCCAATGTGGTCTAAGAAGATACATGGTATGATTTCAATTTTTTTGAATTTGTTGAGATGTGTTTTATTGCCTAAGAGATGATCAATCTCAGAGAATGTCCCATGTGCTGATGAGATGAATGTATATTCAGTAGTTTTGGGTAGAATATTCCATAAAAGTCTGATAAGCCCATTTTTTCTAGAGTCTCATTTAAGTCCAGTGTTTATTTATTTTCAGCTTCAACAATCTACCCAGTTTTGTCAGTGGGGTATTGAAGTCTCTGGTAATTATGGTGCTACTGTTGATATCTTTGCTTAGGCCTAGTAGAATTTGCTTTATGAATCTGGGAGCTCCTGTGTTTGGGGTGTGTGTGTGTGTGTGTGTGTGTGTGTGTGTGTGTATGTGTGTGTGTGTGTGTGTATATAAATACATATATATGATTGTTAGGTCTTATTTTTAAATTGCTTCTTTAACATTATATAATGACCATCTTTGTCTTTCTTTACCATTGTTGATTTAAAGTCAATTTTATGTGATATGATAATGGCTACATCTACTCTCTTTTGGTTTCCATTTGAGTGGAATATTTTTTTCTATCCCTTTACCTCCAGTCTGTGTGAGTCCTCCTGGGTTAGATGTATTTCCTGGAGACATCAGATACTTACGTAATATTTTTTCTTCCAGTCATCCAGCCTATGTCTCTTGAGTAGAGCATTCTAGCCACTAATGTTGAGTGATAAAATTGATATGTGGGATGCTGTTCTGTTCATCATGTTCGGTATTTTCTTATTGCTTTGTTTTTCCTCTTGTGCTATTGTTTTATATGAGCTGTGAGCTTTAGCTATTGAGTGATTTTACAATGAGGGATATCTATTGTGCTGATTCAGGTATAATGCAGTTCTGAGAATTTCCTGCAGGGCCTGTCTGGTTGTGAAAAATTCCCTCAGTGTTTGATTGTCTAGAAAAGTCTTTATTCCTTGTTCATATATGAACATTAGTTTTGCAGAATAAAAAAATTCTAGGCTAGCCATTGTTCTGTTTAAAAGACTAAAGATGTGCCCCAACCCTTCTGGCTTATAAAGTCTTTGCTTAGAAGTCTGCAGTTAGCCTGATGGGTTTTCCTTCATAAGTTATTTGATGTTTTTGCCTCACAGCTTGGAGAAGTCCCTTCTCCATGTTGACTTTGGCCAGTTTGGTGACTGTGTGTCTTGGTGATTGCCTCTTTGGAATGAATTTCCCAGGTGTTTGTTGAGCTTCTTGTACTTGGAAGTCTAAATCTCTAGCAAGAATGGGTAAGTTTTCCTCAATTTGAGGTAACTCAAATAGATTTTTTAGACCTTGTGCTTTTTGTTCGTCATCCTCAGTGATGCCTATGATTCTTATATTCGGCTATTTTACATAATCCCATATATCTATCTTCTAGGCTTTGTTCATTCCTCTTGATTCTTCATTCCTTATTTTTGACTGCCTCAGTTAATTTGAAAGAATTATCTTCCACCTGGTCTAGTCTATGCTTAAAGCTTCCCATTGTGTTTTATATTTCCTTAAATGAATTTTTTCATTTCCAGAAGTTTTATTTGGTTTATTTTAATACATCTATCTCTTTAGTAAATTTTTCATTTGCTTCCTGTATTGTTTTTCTGGTTTGAGTTTTTTTTTTTTCTTTTTTGGTCGGATTTCATTGAGCTTCCTTACAATACATGTTTGGAATTCTTTATCTGTCCTTTCAATATTTTCATTTTGGTTGGGATCCATTGCTAGAGAGCTGACATGCCCCTTTGGCAGTGTCCTTTCACTCTCAGTTTTCATACTTCTGGAGTTCTTGCACTGATTCTTTCTCATATGGAGCAGCTGTCACTTGATTTTAGATTTTCTTTTGTTATGATGGTGCTTCTTTCCCACCCCCATCACCACTCATAAGGGTGAGTCTGTAGCATGTGTTGGTTAAGAACCTTTGGCTTTGTTTGTGGGTGCTTTGATGGGGGTCTAGGTTCTGGATGGATGCCTTGGTTATAGATATCCTTAGGGTGGTGGCTTTCTCAGTTGCTAGTTTTTTGTAGGCTGTAGCAGTTGGGAGCTATATATGTGGGTAGATTCCCCATCTCTCTTTGATGAGGAAGGATGGAAGCCTTTGAAATCTTTTCTCTTTCCCCTGCCTTGTGGTCTTCTGAATAGCATTGGGATGCCAAGTTTAATCTCTGAGACAGTAGGTGCTGCTTGTGGGTAAGAATCAGCTACACTCTGTATGATTGAGTCAGTAAATCTTGTAAAGGGCTATGCATATTGATCTCCCTGTCAGTAGGTGGTGCTTTCTGGAAGTCACAAGGTACAGTGTTGTTTTGGGGACCTGTGACTGGCTCTAGCCCCTCAGGAGAAGCACTTGAATGCCCTAGGCAGTGGGCATGGCCCTGGAGCTCCCAGGGGACTCCTCATTCTCCACCACAGCAGAGGCCAGTGAGGAAGTGAGGATAAGTAAGGCTGGGTTGTCTCAGCAAGGGTGGAGGGTCCACTCCAAAGCTGCTGGGGAAAGCCACCAGGGAGAGGCTGAAGTGGCCCCACCCAGCCAGAAAGTCTGGTCATGGTGGAGTGCGGGCTGTCTGAGATTCACATTCTGGCTGTCAGGAGAAGGTTTTGCTTTTCTCCCCTCTCCCCTGTCCTGCTGTCTCCTCATCGAGTCTGGCTGCAGGCAGGAGCACAAACTAGCTGAGCTTACCAACAATGGTGCCATGAGCTGGGAACTTCCCTGCCCAGGACAGAAAGTGTGGCTTTCCTGTGGGGAGAAGTGTGCTTCACGAGTGTGTTGTGGCTGGGACCCACACTGTGTTCCTTTTTCAGTTCTGCCGATGCAGGTTCCCTGGGCTCCTGAGCTTGGTTCACAAATCTCCTCTTTGTGCTCCTAATCGAGTCCTGTAGTATGGTATCAGGCCTGTGGACCTGTTGCAGGGTCCCCAAAGTTCAATTCCTGTCTATGCCAGGGAGAAGCATGCTTGTCCCAAGTTGCCTGTGGAGTGCTCAAGCGGGTGTGACATCTCTCTGCTTCAGGGTGTGCCCTCCTCTGCTGGGGCAGTCAGGTGAGCAGCACTGGGGAGGGCCTGTGGGCAGGTAGCTCAGGAGCTTGCTGACTTCCAGAGATGTGAGAGAAGGAGAAAAAAAACTCCCTACCTACCCTTTCGGTCGGGCTCCTGGCCTCTCAGGGGTTGATCTGTGACAATATCTTGCTTCCTTCTTGTTCTGTTTTGCAACATCTTCCTATGGAATCTCTGGTGGGTTCTGGGACTTTCCTCTCAGAATTACACCCAATCTATGTTTTTTTTTTTTTTCATCTAAAACTTTTCCTTCTTTCTGAGACAATCTGGCAGCTGATGTCTCTAGTCAGCCATCTTCCTTCCACTCTACTAATTAATTTTAATAACTGCAAAAAGCTCTTATTTCTTAGTTTAGTAAAGGACCTTGAAAACAACTATAAATAAATACTAAATTTCCATGATAGTAAATGTTTCTACAAATGACAAATATATTTTGTTATATTCAAAGAGATTATCCAAATATTTTATACTTTTAGTAAAAAGAGGATTCAAAACCACTGTAAAATTGAGTATAACTTATATGTGTTTATATATCTCTCTGTGTCGTTTTATCATTTTAGACTAATTCCAATATTCAGAATATATGAATTTCTGACATATAAACTAACAACTTTTATAGTGCTTGTATTATTCTTTAGTTGAGAAACACTGTTGGCACACTTTTTGGATAAATATGTGATATATATATTTATATATCATTCTTCCCATTTTAAATATGAGAACACTGCATTAGAAGACTATTAAACAACTTGTACAAGTCACTCAATTAATAATTGTCAAGGCCTGGGTTCAAATCCAACCGTTCTGCTCTACTAAGATAAATAAGTTTATGAAGTGCAGATGTTGAAAGAGTATAAACATGGGGTTTAAATAATAGATCACTTTCTTTTGTAAGGTTTTTTGATTTATCTCTGTATTAGTTTAATCATCAGCAAAAATGGGAATGCTAGGCAAATGTTTCAGAAGGAATACTGTGAGGAACATGTTAATTACTCCAGGACAGCACTCTAAAACTTATGAAGTGTGAGTCATAGTCTTTCACATACGGTATTAATAATGTGTAAAATCTCAGAGGATAGAGTTAGGAAGTTCAATTTAAGATGTGTTAAATGTCATTAGTTTTCTATTTTTTAAAAAAAGTATCTATAATGAAAGTGATGTAAAGCACCTGATTTAATGAAAGGCATGTCTTATTTATGGAGAGCAAATTTGATTTGTAGGTTTTATAACCAGGATCTAATAGGCATTTATAAAACACTCATTTAACAACTAAAGAATCTACATTCTTTTGAAGTGGCAATGGAATATATTTCTAAGATATACCATATCATGAGTCATAAAACAAACTTCAACAAATTAAAAAGAACTTAGTGCTATGGAGTGTGTTCTCCAGTCACATGGAAACAAACTAGCAATCAGTAGCAGAAAGATAACAGGAAAATCTCTAAACACTTAGAAACTAAACTATACACTACTCAATAATCCATCGATCAAAGAAAAAGCCCAAAAGGCAATTTTAAAAATGCATTAAACTGGATAAATATGAAAATAAAACGTATCAAAAATTGTGAGACACACCTAAACCAGTGCTGAGAGGAAAATTTGTATCACTAAATACATACCTTAGAAAAGAGGATAAGTCTCATATCAATAATCTAAGTTCCTGCCTCAAGAATCTAAAAATATAGAACAAAATAAACGTAAAGCAAGCAGAAGGAAAGAAATAATGAGCAGGAATCAGTGAAATTGAAAGCAGGAGAAAAATAAAGAAAATTAATGAAACAAGGAGCTAGTTGTTTGAAAAATTCAGTGTTGACAAATCTGTAGAATGACATAAAAGAAAATACACAAATTACCAATATCACTAATGAAGCAGAGCATGTCAGTGCATACCCTGCAGACATCAAAATGATAAGAAAGTGCTACAACCAACTCTATACACGTATTTGACAACATAGACAGAATAGAATAATTCCTCAAAAAACACAAACTACCATAATTAATGTAATATAAAATAGATAAATTGAATGGCTATGTAACTATTACAGAAATTGAACTTGTAATTTTAAATTTCCCAAAAAATAAATCCCCAGGTCCAGATGATTTCATTGGAGAATTCTACTGAACATTTTTTTTAAGGAGAATTAACACCAATTTTATAAAGTCTTTTCTAGAAAATAGAAAAGGAAGGATGACTTTCCAATTCATTTTGTGAAGTTAGCATTACCCTGTTACCAAAACAAAACAAAGACAGTACAATAAGAGAAAATTATAAACCAATATTCCTCATCAATATAGACACAAAACCCCTTTTAAAATATTAGCAAATAGAATTCAGCAATATATAAAAAGAATTATACCCTCTGAAAAACAGTACAATGCTTTCTTTACAAACCAAATACGTAACTATGATGTAACCCAGCAATTGCACTCCAGGGTATATTTACACTAGGAAAATAAAGACTTCTGTTCATGCAAACATGAGTATACAATATTTATAGCAACTTTTTTTTTCAAAATAGCCCAAAACTAGAAACAACCCAGATGTCTTTCAGTTGGTAAATGGTTAAACCATGGTACAGCCATACCAAGGAATACACAGAACAACAGCTCAGACTATTGATACACACAACAGCCGGAATGAATCTCTAGAGAACTATGCTGAATGAAAAAAGCCAGTTCCAAAAAGTTACATACTGTGTAATTCCATCTGTATAACATTCTTGAAATGACAAATCATAGAAATAGAAAACAGATTAGTGGTTGCCAAAGGGTTAAAGAGGGAGTAGGAGTGGGAGGGAAGTAAATATGTCTATAACAGGGCAACATAAAGGGTCCGTTTGATGATGAAAATGTTCTGTGTCTCATCTGAATCAATATCTATTCCTGGTTATGATATTATACTGCAGTTTTATAAGATACTATCATTGGGAGAAAGTGGGTAAAGGATACATGGGATCTCTTTGTATTATTCCTTACAATAATATTTGAATTTACAGTTATCTCAAAATAAAACAAGTAAACAACAACCTAGGGAGTTTAAAAAAATCATTTGTGGTAATTGATAAAATGACATAGTATCTTAGAAATAAGTCATATATGATAGATTAAAAGAGCAAATATTTAAATTAATTGATTTGGATTTTGCCTACTATTTTTATAGAATAATTTTTATAATTTTGATTTTGGAAAATCTGAAATATAGAGCAAGGATTTTTGTTAGATAAATGGTACAATATGCATGTCAAATGAGTAGATATACCCATGAAGACAATGTTTACTATTTGTTTTGAATATAAAAATATTTTACTGTCTTTGGTTTTATACTGATAATATAGATTTTTTATTAAAATATAAAAGAATCTTTTTCTGTATTTCAACTGGGATTGGAGATTTAAAGAAGACACAGAATTCGGGATCTGTGGAATTTAGTAATTTCTAGGGAGTCGGTATTCTAATTTCTGAATCTAGTGGTAGTCATGAATACAATGGATATAGTATTTACTTTATGTCTTTCTGTTATTTCAGTAACATCATTTGGTATCTGTTGAAATTTGCTTCATATATTTTTATTAGGTTTAAGATTAGTCCTGATTCTATCAAATGGTCAAGGTCAGGACTTCTCCAAATTTGAATGAGTTTGTAACAGTGCACCTAGAACTTTAGAAAAAGATCTGAGGAGGTGCTCTAGATTTAGTTTTGGTTGTGCCAGTAGATTTGGGAACTTTTTGGGCTGGTCTCAGGTGGTAAACAGGTAAATTCTATTTTATGTCATCCACATCCTTTCTTCCAGGCTCCCCGTATCCTTATTCGCATTGTCTGTTTTTGCCCAGCCACATGTGTCTTTACTCTCAAGTAGTTGCCGGTTCTATGTTTATATAAACCAGGGGTAATAGCTTAAGGTGTTTTGTCTTCCAGGGGATTCCAGTTTAGTAGAGAATCTCTCAAGATTGAAAAGCTATCAGGATTCTAATGGCAGCATTTTAGATGGTGAAGAAAACATTTTATTCAGGAGGGCCCTGTGGGGTGACTCACAAATCATATTATATGGGTAACTGCCAACTCTAGGGCATCCTAAGTTATTCCTGGTTTAGTGAGTTCCACATACTGCGTCAGAGTTTCCTAAGTTGAATTTTTAAAATTGATTCTCTGCTCTCCTTCCCTCATCCAAATGTAACATTTAATAGTCATATTTAATTTAAATATGGAACAGGTACATTTTTAATGAACTGGTGAGAAATACAGGAAATTTGGAAGTGAAACTTCCATACTGCTTGTCTTCAAGTGATAGCTCCAGAGTGAGTTTTGTTTGCAGCATGTAGAAAGTCATATAAATAAGTAGATTTTTTGAGGCTTGTTTTCTTCACTAAACCAAAGGCACTTGTTTAATGTGGCATGTGATTAAAAACTTCATGGTGAAATGTTTTTAAGGGGCTTGGTAATAAATTGATTAGCTTACTAGTATATATAGAAGATTATTTCTTACATGATTGAAACATCTTTTTCTTGCAAACTCTGGCCTTCTTTTTCAAAATGCAAAATCAATTGAACATTTATTGTAGCAAATGTACAAAATCGGTATCATTATGTGGGGGAGAAATGAGAAGAAATTATGGTGCATTCCTTCTCAAGAGTGTTTAGCAAAACTCATAGAAATTGGCAGTTGATTAGAGGTTTTAGCTCTTGCAATCACTTTAGTCCTTACTAGTGAGATTACACCATTCTTAGAAAGTAATTCTCAAAATCAGGACTTTATTTCTCCTAAGCCTTCATAGAAGTGCAAAGTACTAGGGAAAAAGTCAGTTTTCTTCAGTTGCCTAGAGAGAATATGATTCCATTTTACTCAGCTCTTTTTGTCCCATCAATCTTTTGATATACTTTGAAATGAGTGCTGTTTACCATTCTAATATTCATTTGGCAAGTATTTTCTAGCTTTCAGACATGGACTGGCATTAAAGAGATGAACATCTTATTCTTTTTTTATACCTTCATTTCACAAATAATTATTTAGAGGTAAGGACTACATGTGCATACATATATACTTGAACTCTTGTTCAGTGATTAAAAGAGAGGCAAGGTTCTATATTTTTAAAAAATCTGACTATTAGAAACTAAAAATAGTTTGTTTGGATCAGCATACTTCAATGCTCATTAAAACGTCATGTAGGCAAGGGATTTACATTATCTACTGACTGTTTCTCTAATTGGTACAAAAAAGGACTCTGTCCATAAGTTTATTCCTCAGATACTAAAATCTGTAACGTTTTGTGGCCTCATCAGTAGTCAAAAGGAAATACACCTGGCAGAGAATGGGGACAATGAAAGAAGGGTACAATATTTCGCATTTACCACAGGATTAAGGCAGCTATTTTTAATTTAAAAATGGAGTTTTACTGATACTATTTTACTGAAATGTTCAGGTTTCAAGGTTATTAAAAATGTGCTAATTTAAAAAATAGCTTTCAGAATATTTTAGTTTTAAAATAAAAATGGGAATAATAGTCAATTTGCAGGTTCTCTTGCTTCTTCTGGAAACCTGTGTTTTCCCTTTGTATTCGTCACAGGGATTTGTGTGTTATTGAATCATAGGATTTTAGATCTGGGAAAGGACCTAAATGAAAGACACATTAATTTAATAGCGAGGAAGTAGAGACTCACGGAGTTTAAATGTCATGTGGTTTATTCAGGACTTTTAATTTGGAGCTTTTTAAAATTTCATTTGTGAATTCATAATGTTTATTGTTGGTTGAAAACTTTTTGAAATGCAGTCATTCTAGTAACTGCCTAATCGGTGAATTATTGAAGGGCACTTAAATCTTTGGAGGGACAAATAAATGTCACCTTTCATTTACTTTTTTGTTTTCTAGATTTCTAGCTATGTGAACTATACTTTGAAATTTTTATGTCTTTAGGTATGTCAATCATTAAATCACATTAGTTTATATAGGTAGTAAGTATCTATGGCTTTTTTAGTGAAAGATAAAGTTGTCAACTTCTCCTTACATTCTATGTTAATTTGGGAAAATTAGTTATAAATTTTACATGAACATAAACTACTGGGTATTCATGAACTGAAAGAAGTACTGAGTTTAGAATGAAGTCCCCTTACTCTACAGTCTTGACAGACATAGTGTAGGGAACTCAGGAGGCCAGGGAGACTTGGGGACAAGCCAGGGTAGATGACAGACATGATGTGGTACCGTGGCCTCATGTTTTGCCTCAGTGGCCTGAGGCCATTAGTGCTGAAGCTGTCTGACCTGCCTGCCTTTCCCCCTGCCCCTGCCAGTGGTTATTGCACTGGTTTTTATAGTGAACCATATGGAATCTTTCTTTCAAGTAGGTAGAAGTATAAATTAAATATTTAGTAGAAAGTTTGATAAATACTGAGTGTTGTGGTTAGCAAAGATTACATTGCAGAAAATAAGTGGGGAGCATCACCAGCAATAATGTGTGGTTGGGACCTGCACCCAGGGAGCTATTCTGGCGAGGTGATAGCTGAACCAAGTTCAAAGGAATTAATAAGCATTTCTCCAAAAGAAGGGAGAGGCAAGTGTTTCAGGTAGGTTAAAAAAAAAAAAGTGCAAAGTTGTAGAGGCACAGTATGTTCTAAAATAAGAAAGTGTTTAGAAAAACTGGAGAAGGATTAGCAGGATGTTAAAGTTCAGAGAGATAAAGCTGGCAAGATAGAACAAGTCACTTTAAGAAGGGAAAAGTGGAATTCATACAATTCAGAAGGCTTAAGCACTTCTGAATTTCTCTACTCTACGTAATGCAAAATAAAAATAATAGTAACCTTTAATTAAAACATAAAGCTTCTATATAAAACATGTATGTGTGTGTTTATATATACCAAAATGAAAATAGCTTTTTTCCAGACTTCATTGTAGAATTTTAGAGAACTTACTCAAAGCTGAACTTGACTCATTTTTTTCTCATATACTTGGTCTCCCAGTGAGTCACTCAATTCTGTTGAAGGGGGTTATAAATCGTAATATGGATTTTGGGTTTTATCCTGAAGGAATTGGACTGATATTGAAGGGGTTTTCATAAGGCATTTTTGTGATCACTTTTGATTTTTCAAAAGATTATCTTGTCAGCATTGTGGCGAATAGCCCAGAAAAGATTAAGATGAGATAAGGAGAGGCCTCCGGAGGGAGGTAACATTATACTCTTTCTGTGTTAAGTGAGGACATTTCAACCGAGGAAACATCAGTGAAGGTGAGAATGAGAAAAGGGACCTGAGGAGTGTTCATGAGGCGGGAGCGGCAGAGCGTACTGGCCAATGACATACTGCAGGTGAGAGAGGGGGAGGGCCCCAGTGAGGCCTGCGTGCAGTGTGGAAGGAAGATGACGAATCAGAGAGCCCTTGTGCCATATACTGGCAGAGTTAACCCACCAGCGCTTGGATGTACCCGTCTGCTGACACAGATCTGGAAACATCAAGAACTGAAACAATGAAGTAGATGAGATGTGAGTTAAAGGTAAAGAGGATCATTTCTCCCAGTTCCTCACTGGAGCTTCGGAGGCATTGAGAAGAACTGGTCTGAGTGGCCGTTTGTTTCCTAACTTTGCCCAGATGAACACAGTGCTGCCATGGGTTCGCCATGGCTGCAAAGCCCCCACGTCTCGTCTAGTGTGGGGCAGCTCTTTCTTCACCTTCTTCCTTTCCCTCAGCCTTTCATCTCCCCAAAGTCCTGCTTTTGTTGGGATATACCTGACAAGTACCGCAGTTTGTGATAAAAACATACAGGTTGGCATTTTACTATCAATAAATTTGAAGCAATTTGGGAATGCAGGAAGTGATTCCTGGGGAGCAATTTGTTCATGATAGGAAAATTGAGAGATTGTTCATTATGTACATTTAAAAGGAGCTCTTTGTGGAATTATATTTTGTTTAATATAAAAATATCCCATTCTATTTTATGGGTGATATTTTCATGTAATATTTAGAGCAAGCCTCAGAATAAAATTTTAAATCAATTCAGCAATTTATAATGCGATTACACACAAAATGTCCTAGAATGCATAAAAATCTTTTTATGAAGTTGTGATGATCTTAAATGATTTTTAAAAGTCTATAGTAGCTATAAATTACATCAGAACTATATTAAGCAAATATATTTTCAAGCATACTATGTAATTTAATAGATGTCAATCCTTCATGTATTTTAGTTTGATTTCTTACATGTTTTTTAGATCTCATAAGTTTAATGGCATTTACTTTTTTCTTATTGTAATGGAATTTTATACTTAGAACATTTGAAAAAATACAAATACAAAAGGAATAAAGGAATACAGAAAAATGATAAAAATTCATTCATATTAAAACTTGTAGATAAACAAAATTATTCTTTTTATACACAAATATCATATATATGTAATTTTCCTAAGCTACTGAATATTCTTTAGGAATATAATTTTAAACAGTTTAATAATTCATTTTATGTAACCTTGCCTGTGTATCTGTTGGGCATTTATATCTTTGAAAAAGTATTACTTTTATAAATAAGATTTTGATGAGCAACTTTGAAAATGTTGCTATTAAGTGTCTCTCTTAATTTGCTAAGGGTAAATTCCTACATGCAGAATTAGTGGATCAAAGTATTTGAAAATATGTTTGTTGATGCATATTGTCAAATTTCCTTTTGTCGAGGTTGTGCCAAAATCCAAAATATTCTGAAATATGTTCTCAAGGCCAGACTAATGCTTTGTTTAGATAATTATTCTCTTGAATAATCATAAGAGAAAAGGTTCTTTGCCATTTATATCAAGAGTAGTCTGGTATTAATATAAGCCTCTATCCTGGTTTTTTCCAACTTGGCATGGTTGTACCTACCATTGTCTATAAGGAGGTTTTTCACCCTTTTGTTTAATATGTAGAGAAATTGTCAGTGTTAAAGTAGCAATTGTCAGATTTAGTGTGTCTTGACACCAATTATTTCATTATTATTTGAAATCATGTTGTTTTATCTTCTAAATGGTTTATCCATCAAGTCACATTTAGCACATCTACTTATGTCAAAATTCATTATTGTATTAATACCACTAGATTGAAATTTTGTCTAGGCCACAGTGCTGCAAAAAAGTACACAGAATTATCTATTTATTATTTATATTAGCATATAATATAAAAGAAACCTGAGTTAAAGTAGAGTTTTAAAAAAGTGTTCTCAGTTTGATGAAAAGATTGGCTCTCTTTTAGTCATTTTTTTAAAAAGTAACTGAATTCTTCAAATATTAGACCTGAAAACATGAAAGCCTTCCTGTTAGTGGGAATTCATCCAATAAGTATTTACCAAGTGCTTCTTCTTGGCACTATGAAATGTGAACACAAAATCATTGAAATAAGGGAGACCGAGCATGCCACGCCACTTAGCTCACTCTGAGGTATGTGGTAAGAGTGTGGCTATGGTGGGAGACAGTCTGGCTTTGAGGCATGACAGGTTTTTATCAGTTGTGTGACATTGGACCACATACTTAACCTCCATGTGCCTCAGTTTCTTCTGGTAAAATTATCTTCACAGTAGTTCCTAAATCAGGAAATAACAGCAGTTAATGGCCTTAGCACAATGTTTGATGCATAGTGAACACTAGATAAATATTACCTACTATTTAGTTCAGAGATACACTAAAATTATACAACACGTTTCTTTCCACAAGTTGCTTTTCTCCTGAAATGGCGCACATTTCAGGAATATAAAGACAGTACCATAGCATCTTGGCTCATGTAAAGTCGAGCCGCGTGAATTGTGCATCATTATGAACGTAGATGTTTATGATCTTTGAACCAACCGTGGTAAGCATACAAGGAAGACAGGTTGATTTTCTTTCCTCTCCTTGGGCCAAATTACTCTAGATATGATTTTGTTTTACATGTATATTATAAAGATATTATAATGAATCATATTTAAAGAGGGATTTCTTCTTGGGTCTCTGAAATCTCATTTAGTGTTTGCAGCTCCAAGTATGGATTTGATGGGTAACTAGGTAAATCTCTGTGTTGTCAACCCAAGTGGAATTATAGCTGGAGGTTTGAAACCAGTCAATACCTGTTCCTAGTGCTAATTGTAAATGTGCTAGTGTGCAAAATTGATCAAGAAGATGTATATAAATTTCTTAAAATCTCTTCAATTGTTTTTTAAAGTGTGTGTGTCTGTGAGAAAGAGAGAGACAATATTCTAGAAGACAAAAATGAAAATAAATTAGCTGCAATTTATAGGGTACATTGAAATTAACAGAAGTATTTTGCCATAGTTAACAATGTAATAACATTCTCTTGGAAAAATACATTTTAATTCTGGCTAGCTATAGAATCTAGCCTTTAATTATTAGTTAATATTAAGTACTAACATGTCTTAACCATCACATAGGCAGAATGAGACATGGTGCTTTTAAGTTGGGATTTCAATTAAAAGTTAATGTAAAAGTAGTTGTGAATGAAATTATTATTCATTTGTATTGAGTTATTTCATTTGTATTTGGATACTGTCTTCTGCTAAATAACTTCAAAAAATTTCTGTACCCTGGAACCTTAAAACAGTCATTTTAAGATATTAATTTATAGCTATTCCGGTTTCCTTCTAAGGTGCTTTCATACTACCTTCAATTCAAATTCCAAATTTCATAAGTAGAAACAAAAGCAAAGCTTATAAAATTCATCCTAGTATCAACTCACAAAGTTAAGAATATCTTCACATATGAATTCCTTTCACTGGGAGATGGTTTAGTATTGTATATTCTCAGGACCCGTAGTTCACAAAGATGAACATTTGGAAGAGTTCCTCTTCATTATTCCCACTCTTTTTCCACCCTCTTCTTTCCTCTGGGGTAAAAAAGGGGCTGCTCTGAATTGTTTCCTACACAGAGGATGCTATCTTGTCAATCATGCCCTACTTCTCTTCACAGCTAGCTCTTAGGAAGAGGTTTAAATATTATGTCCACCTACTTTTACTCTTACAAATGACAAATGTAACTTAAATGTATTAGATCCTTCTAAAGGTCTTTTTTTGTTTAAGGAGAGAGATTTGTGTCAAAGAAATGTATCACTAGTGGTGGAATTTTAAGAATGTGTTCCAATAGCTAGGAATTTGAGGGGGTAGAGTCAGCACAAGTACAGTCTGAAATCATGACAGAGAATTGAATTTCTACTTTCTCTGTATGTAGAATTAGGGCACATACTTTTTACCATTTTTTAAACCAATTCACTAATAGGAAACAGATGGACTAATTTTCCATCTGCTTAAAATGTGGGATCCAGCAGTTAAAAAGGTGATTATAATTTATCCATGGAACTAAGGAGTGTTTGCTTATCATCTCGGGAGTAATCAGTGAGCCCATAGAAGTAAAAGTTAACAAAGGGAGAGGGAAAACAGATTATCTAGCTTAATTTTGGATATATTTTGCAATATAGAAGACCTCCACTTATAATATTTAATTTTTTGCTCAATATAAAAAGAAACCTTCAAAAATACAAACAGCTAAAATTTCACATCCATAGATAATTAATATTTCTGTTGTATTGACTACTTTCTCTATATATTTAATAAAGTGATCATATTTGATTTTGTATGTTGCTTTTTAAACATAGCTATTTTCCATATTAACAAAATGTTTAAGCATTATAGTATATAATATTTTATCATTTACTTTTAACATGATTTACTTAAACATTATAGTATTTTTCTATTTAAGTTATTTCTAATCTAATAAGAAGAACATATTTCTCAGTAAGCATTTGTTTTTACTTTTAACATCTTTGATATTGACCACATTAATCATCTGGGATTTATTTTGTGTATAGGATGTAAAATAATGTTCTAAAGTAAGTTTTTTGCAAATAGTTGATTTATCAATGTTCATTATTAAATATTAATAACAATATTCTTCCCCACTTATTGATGAGAATCCTTTATCATACACAAAACGCATCAATCTTCTTGATGCTGTTTCTAGATACTCTGTTCTTTTGGTGAGGTTGACAGTTCTTCATAACAGTTTTTAAATAATATAATTTTATATACGTTATAGCTCAAAGAACCAGCCTCTCCACATAATTCTTTCTTTTTCAATTTCATAACTATTTTTCCTGATTATTTTTCCACATATCCTTTTTTCCAAGTTCCAAGTGTGTGAGATTTTTATTATATTATAATTGGATTAAATCTATAAATTAATTTGAAAGATTAAATTCTTTATATTACTATGACTTCTCATCAAGGGTCATCCATTTAGCTTTTTCTTTAGTATAAGCAAAATAATTTTCATTTATGTTCTACATATGAGGCATCTCTATATAAATATTATTATAAGTTAAAAATAAAATAGTTTATTAGTATTGAAAGTGTCTATTGCATGTTTTAACTGATTGCCCTTATATAGAAATTGTTTTATTGTTGATGATTTAAAACACATATATATAACAATATAGTATAGAAGATGTATAAGATAGATGGAGAAAAAATCCTTAGGAAATTGTTCAATCAATCATTATTCAAAACAATCAGTATTATTTTTTAAATCCTTTTTGATCTTTTTGTTATATAAATAGAAACTGTAATTTCTTGATCCTGTTTAATGGTAATATATATAAAATTAATAATTTTGACAGTCCTTTTATTAAAAGATTTATTTTTTATTTATAATCAGAAAATATTTAATAAGATCATTGTTCTATGTATTATATGGTACCAAAAAACAACAACTTGTTTTTCATGAGCTTAAAATCTAGTTTATAGAAGCAATTGTGCAATGTAAATAATATATTCATTATATAGGGTATAGGGTTCATGGAGCTCCAGTGGCACAATTGATTAGCGCGTGGTACTTAGAGTATAGGATTCAGGAAACAATAAATGAAATAAAAATTAATTTTAACCAATTTGTGGCTGGCTCAAATATCTAGACACTCAACTCTTTGTAGCTCTAAATTTTCTGTGATTGTATGACAGGCATAATACCACAGGAAATTAATAATTTAAGCCAACCTCAGTGTTTTTTAAAATATAGTTTAATGTATACAGGTTGGATTTATTTAAAAAGAATTTTGCATAAGATGTGAGTTTTAAGGTATGATCAGGTTTAAATTTTTCAAATTTTTATTTTCTTCATTTTCAGATATTTGAATATATTCTGTCTTCCATTTTTATTTAGATAATCTTGCACCATGGTGTTATGATGTTGAGGCTTTTTAGAGTTTACCATGTAGACTATCTAAATTCATTCAGTTGTTAAGTTCATCTTTACATTGTCAAATACATTGTTAAATTTCTGCATGAAATACAGGTACATTAATTTTCTTCTCACTAATTATAAAATCTGTATTTGCCATCAGAGTAATTTGAAAACACTGATTTCTTGTGGGCCCTAGTCATGTAGTACAAATTCTATTTCAATGTGTAAATGTGCATGTGTGATTTTAGTTCAAATGAATATAAAATTGTTATAAATATATCAATTTATTTCCTATCTTGTTAAATTATCGTTTTAAATTTTGAAAGCAAAAGTCAATATAATGAAAATGCACTAATCCCCTCCTTATTAATAGTTTCACTTTTTGCATTTCAATTTCTCATAGTCAACTGAAGTCTGAAAGCAGGTGAGTGCAGTGCGCTAAGGGTATTTGAGACAGAGAGAGAGACCACGTTTACATAACTTTTATTACAGTATATTGTTTTAATTGTCCTATTTTATTATTGCTAATTTCTTACTGTGCCCAATTTATGAATTCAATTTCATCATAGATATGTATGTACACGAATTATATATAGGATTCAGTACTATCCACAGTTTCAGGCATCCACCTGGGTGCCTGAGAGTATAACCTCCACAGATAAGGGGGAACTATTGTAATCCACAATATTAAATTAGGATATATTTCCAAGGATAAATGAGGAAAACATTTAAAAATACATTGAATAATATTTATTTTACCCTTATTAAAGATATAACTGGTCTACATGTAAGGAGAATGATGAATAAGAAGCTAGGACTTACAACATTAGAGAGAGCATTCAAATGACATAGGAAAATCGACTTTAAAATTAGCCTTTATGATGGACAGTTTGGGGTTCATCTGTATAGTAATGCATTTTGAGGGCAAAATAAACATTGCTTTATTCATCAAGTTTAGAAAGAATCCTCTCTTAATCATATCATTTTATTTAGACTGAGTGTGTACTGAACAGCATGTTATATACCTGCTGAGAAACAGTCCTAGCCACCAACAAAAACTATGTATAAACGTAGACTGTAGGCATAATTTCCAAGTGTGAAGCCTCCAGAGACAAGTTAGTTAGTTTTTTTTTTTTAATTCACAAAAAACCACATTTAGAAAAGGTGAAAACTGGAAATCAGGGGGAAGTGCTGAAAGAGGAGTTTTTTCTTCTTCTTCTTCCTCCTCAATGGTTCTAGCAGAGTTATTTCTGCCTCTTGAATAACAGGAAGGCAAAATGAGAGCTGATTATTCATCACCACTCCTATTTTTATTTCAGTTGACCCGGTTTAGAAATAGGAATACAAATAATTTCTGGCTTATTTTTATAGGCCATACTTCAGTTTTCACGTTGGTTTTAAGTTAGTGAGTAGTTAACAATTCTGTTGAATATATTGCTATAGCTGTGCTTGCATGCTTATGATGTTACTACATTGAGTTTTTAGATATATCTCCTAATTTTAATGCCATCCCTCAATATGTGTGGCTTCATTAGCAACATTATAGCAAATGGTGATGGAAAATAATGATGTTTGGAAAGTTATTCACTTTACATTTTTATATTAATCTTGCCTCTGCTATCTTGGATATAGAAAATTCTGATGAGAATCATTCAATAACTTGCTTTCTCTAAGTATCACTTATTTATGGTTTTGTTTTAAATTAGCTGAATTCATAAGCGTATATCTTTACAGTAATAGCACTAATTTATAAATGCCAAGTTCTGCAAAATAGATTTGTATTAACAATCAATGCTAGCAACACATGGTGTGTATTCAAAAATAATGATTATTTAGTCAGATAGGGTCATTCTAGACAAAGTGTGAGGAAAAATATACTTTCCTGTGTCATAAAATATACTTCTTTTTTGGGTGCATCTTCACAATTTTTGTTCAAAAAACAGGGCAGTAAAGGTTGACTTAGGCTATTTTGGGAATAAATAAGAGCTGGCTCAGAGCTACAAGACTAAAATCCTATTTGAAAATAACTCCTTGAAAGTAAGGTTTGAGTGCTTTTGGTATCTAGCAAATCTCTTAGCTAAATGCCATCATTTTGACGTTTTAATAATGTATGTTTGCTGATTATGGGATGACAGTGATAAGTACAGTTTCCATTTATCAGGTTATATTTGAGAAATTAATGATTTATTTCTCTTCATAGCCATTATTAGGAGGCATCGGAGAGACTTAAGAGCTCAGAGGGCCGGGCAGAGCTTTTTCCTATACTTTGAGTGCTGGAAATGACTCTGCATGGACTACTTTAAAATGCAACCACCGACCTTGAATTGACCTCTGACTGCCTCTTCTGTCCTGCATTCCTCCATCTGTTGCTGGGAGGATTTGGATATTTCCCACTAAGCCCCTGCATTTTTAGACTTACCTGCTTTAACTTGACCATTTCTCTTTGATGGATCTCATGACTTTATTTTTGTTACTTCCTTCAGATAAATCTTCTTTTTAGTTGTTTGCTAGTTGACTTTCTATGAAAATAATAGAAAATCATCCATTTGTGGAACAGACTAATTCTGTTTTCATGATAGATTCCATGAGAACTGGGATCTTCCCAAATCAGAACACAACAGGAAGAACTTCTCCTGGCACTAACAAATAAGTGTGCTTCCCATTTGACTGAAACTTTATCTAGACCAGATTGCCTTTATTACAAAAAGAATGTATTTATTCCTTAAGCATTTTTATTTGTAGTTAGAATTATCAGTTGTTTCCATTTTTAAAACTTGGCATGAAGTCTGGCAGAAGCTGGTTCTGTCCTCCATACTCTTTATTTTCTGATAGTGAAAGCGCTTAAAAAGTCTAACAATAACAACAACAACAATAACAACGACAAAAAGCAGTCCGGGATCAGACCAGAGGAGGAGGCGATGTTTAGAAGAGAAAAGTTAGGAAGCATTGATGAATTTATGGTGGCTCTTTGGGAACTGAATACTATTATTAACGACTGAGATCCAGCCTTTTCTCCTTCTTCCCTTGACCTGCTTCAGTCACACAAACTGGAAAAGAGAAGTGATCTCTCTCACTAGAGTAGTAAGGACCAGGAGAAGTAGTAAAAATTATTAAAATGTGTTAATAGTAGGCTCTTTAATATGATAGCAAATGGTTGGTTTTTATCATGCTCTGCATATGAGCTTCTATAAAATGGCTTCCTATAGGCAGAATATGATCATGTTTTGGTATAAAAAATGAATAATAGGAATTTTTAAAACTTAGCACTTTCACATATAAATACTATCACGCATATATACATATATCAATGTATTTTCAATTTAAAAATTATATTATGCTTTTAAATTGTTTAAAGCAGGGTATTATATTCTAAATATAAGAGCAGTGCTCAAAAAATCTTGAGAGTAATCGTGTTAGATTTATATTTATGTTTCCTATTCCACATGTATACCTCTTATATATGTAATAGTCACAGATTCAAGAGCTGATTATTGGATAGCTCCTTAACCATAGAAGGTCACATATTCCCCAGAAAATTATTGTTCATTGCTGGACAGAGGATTAGAAAGATTAGAGAGGTTTGTTTTTTATATTTGCCTTTTTGTGTATTTGTTTTTGGCCAGAGGAAAATAACATTGAACAGAAAACAAATATTTACATGAAGGTTTTAAGAAATGAATTAACCATTTTCTTTTTGAAAGATTCCTGGTTGAATCAACTGCATAGAAAGAATGAGTTATGATTATATAATGACTTATAGGTATTTATGAATTGGTATAGGAGACTTATGAAAAGTATTTGTTTTAGAAAAGCCCAAGAAACTGGTTTATAGAAATGGTATAAAGAGGCATGGTGAGGTAATACAGTCTTAGAGAGTCATTGAAGACCAAACATTACTAAACATCAATTTTTAACTCTTAATATTTATAATAAAATCACATTTTGATATAGTCTAAATGATCTAAGAGTGAAAAAAACTTTTTCTATTTAAAGTTCTTTAATATTCTTTTCTTATACACATTAAATTATCTTTCATTTCTACTTCCTATTTTCTGGTAAAATATGAAAGATAGAGCAAATGTCCCTTGGACATATTGTATGTGTTTATGTAGAATATTTAAATTAATTAAGCTTTTTTGTGTTAACATTTATAATTATTAAAAATTTCCTATAAAGCAAAGGGATGTGTGTATATGTATGTATGTGTGTGTATATACGTGTGTGTGTATGTGTATATGTATTTTTTTCCAAAATTTTAACTTTGTGTTACTCAGAGAACATCACTGTGATCACTGTGAGATATTATTTTGATATACAGGTTTTAAAAAAGTATTAAAAAGCTAACTATTATTTCAAAGTTATGTACTGCTTGGATTCTATCTATCCTAGTGTCATTTAGTTTACTTTGGGCAGAAATAGCCTTTGTCGTGTTTTAGAACTTATGGATATTTGCTGTATACTATCTTTTCTGCAGTCATTTTCTATATTAAAAATGTGTAGAATGAAGTTTGGAGTTCAGGCTTCTTTGGGGTGAAAGTGTAAAACAAAAGATTAACTGGTCTAGGTGGAACCTGTTAAAATTGAGGGAAGACCTGATGTCATTGAGACCTTCAGAAATGGATCAACTACGTTGTAGTTTCCTTGGCTCCTCATCCCAGTTTATCAAGTTAAAAGTTGTCATAGGACAAGAAAATTAGCCCTTAAAAACTCTGATTTTTATTCCAGAAAAGTTCTTGAAACTATTTAGCCCTTGAACTTAGTGATATCTCAATTTTTACATGTCTTTTTTAGCTTTAATGGTAACAAATGAATGTTGTATTGATTTTTAAAAAATAATCTCTTTTCCAAGCAAGTATATTTTGTTAAATACATTATGATTTTGGCAGCATCTCCAGTGGGCTTAACATTACTAACTTGGTGACATGATCAATGAGCAGTTTCAGATGTACTTTTTTCAACTGTTTATTGGATTGATTTTATCTTTCAACTAGGAAGCACTTAGATTTTTTTCTCCTTATGTTTCTTTAGGTGATATATTATGATTACCACCTTATTAAAGTAACTCAGTAGAGATTTGGTTATAGTTAAGGTTATAAAACCTGAAGGAATTATTCTTTTGTTAAGGGGGCATTACCCTTCTCGTTTATTTCCTGTGAATATACGAATGATAAAGGCCAAAGTATCAAGAAGGATGTGTTTCATATAGTTTTTGGATCAAGAACATTCTCTTTTTCCAAATAGATATGGTTTTTTGTTTGTTTTTAAAGTATTACCTTTTGTTAGTTATTTTGTGATTTTCAAATATCTACTGACATTTCATCTAATTTCCCCACATTGGCCTATACCACTGAGCACTTAAATAGAAAGGAATTGATATTACTGTATTATTGTTATTGCTAAATTAAGTTTCCCCATGCAAAAGCATCCTTTAGGAGACTTTAATTGCTGGTGTGGCTCAGATCAGGAGACACTGTGTTGTGTTCTTTGACACTCATTCTAGGTCTCAGAGGTGTCCATCCACCTTATCTGGTCATCTTATCTTACACATGCTTACATGTAATTGGGCCTTACTAGATTTCTGCCGAAGGTAATTTTATCTCATAAATGTTCAGTAGTCTTTTGTCTGATAGTTCTGGAATCACTTATTGGTTAGCAAAATTCCTTTGTATATATGATTCTAAATTTTATATACTCAGAGGGTCAGTTTTTACCTATGAAACAAATCTTGTTGTCCAGATGTCTATTAGGGAACTCTCTGTCTTTTTCTGTCTCTGTTTCTCCCTATCTTTCTTACCCTCTCCTGGCCTGAATGAACTTTGTAATAAGAAAGTAATGAATGTATTGCATATATTATATAGTAGAACTATTACAAAGATGTAATGGGAAAATTATTTTAATAATAAGTTGTCTTGAAATTCATTATGATTTCCTTGTAATTATAAAGTGCTAACCTAGACATATACTAGAAAGATAGGTCATTTATCCAGAATGATAATGTGTTTAATTTGTATTTAATACAATGCTGAATTAATTCTCTACATTTAATGCACACCAAATGGTCTTGAGATTTAACAATAGAAGGTTTAGAAACAAATATCTAAATGGAATTTATTTTGATTACTCATAAAGTCCTTTTTATCAGTAATCCCCACATATAGTTTGACTACATGATCATTATTTTAATAAATCATTTTTATTTTTAAATCAAATGTTTTAAAGAATTCTATTTAAAAATAAAACTCAATTTCAGCTTTCCATGTTCTAATATCACAGCATCTGTGGTTGTATTCCAGTATTACTATGTACTTCTAAGGAATTTTAGAACTAATGTATTTCACTAAATTTTTACAACAAAGTAACAAGATAAATACAGGATAGCAGCTTTGTTTGTTTTAAAAATGTTCTTTCTTGGTGGCTGAATGGGAGAAAAGCTAATACAAGGCATAATGTTTATTTCTCTTCCAATTCAAGATTTTATTTGGTTTTTATTGATTTTTTTTCATTTACATTTCTATCTCCTCTACAAGTCAGTGGACTCTTGAAGTTGGAAAATATTAATCTCTATTTTCTTAACATCTAGTGCATAAAATGTGCTCAATAAATTCTTATGGGAATGATTCCTAATTCATAATGTGGGAAAATATTTGTTCCATATTATTTTATGATGAGTTTTAGTTTAACCATAATTTCAATGTAAATGCAATTTTAACTAATTTATGAGGTATTCAAAAGTTTGGGCTAATTGATGTCATCTCAGATTTTAAAATATTGTGCCATATGCCATAGGGACGAGAGGTGAGAATGACATTGTCCCTGCATCCAAACTGTCATTGGATGGGGAGGGTGTAGGCAGGGACACTAAACTGAACCCTTAGCCATTGTCTAGATGAGTAGCAATAAAGATCAGAAATAGTATGGTGGAAATGGAAATTTAAAGGTAATAGACTAGAGGGAGAGAATAAAAACTCAAGTTAATTTTGCAGCCGATTTGATGTTGAATATAAAACAAAGGGAGGAGTCAAGAATTATGGATTCCAAGCCAGATAATGGAGAATTATAATGGCCTCTTCAGGGAAAGCAGATAATGGCTATATGGATAGAGATTCATTAGTTTAAATAAATTTGAATTTGAGGCATCAGTAAGTGGGAAAATGTACAGATACAGAGCAATACCGAAATATTTGCAACTCAGGAGACATTGAAGATCTGGATATCAGATTTGAGTCATAAAATATTATAGCTAAACAAGAACTAGTACCAAGCTTAATTTGGTTGCTGAATAAAGTGACTCCCTGGAAAATAGT
>CAUYRT010058815.1:0-73004 GCA_963574885.1 Lepilemur ruficaudatus
TAGTCCCAGCTACTCGGGAGGCTGAGGCAGAAGGATCGCTTGAGCCCAGGAGTTTGAGGTTGCTGTGAGCTAAGCTGATGCCACGGCACTCAGTCTAGCCCGGGCAACAGAGTGAGACTCTGTCTCAAAAAAAAAAAAAAAAAAAAAAAAAAAGTTCACATGTGGTAAAGTATAACTTTTCGTGGTGTCTTAACTGACAATGCTTTGCCCATTCATGTAGCAGGAGAGATCATGCATAAGCACATCCCTAGACATTATTGTTGATAATCACAGCATGCCTAATATTTGTGGGGTAAAATACATATATATGCCATATGTCAGACTAAATTCATTTTAGGTACTGAAAGAATTGTGCAGGCTCATGAGTGCACATGGGATGAGATCTTATTAACCTATTTCATACTGGAAACAGATCTGGAACCTTGGAAATTTTTGTAAATTACCAGCTTACCTCTGGAGAGGCTCTGCCTGGCATCCTTGCTGAGAAAATACAGGGGCTCATGATGCTTGGTGGTGTGGGAAGAAGGAGAATAGATATCCATGAGAAATCCATGCCTACTCAGGATACAACTACATTTTCTTTCTCAAAAATTCTTTCTAAGGAAACAAGTGGGGTGAGTTCATACACCTGCTCAGTCCTGACATTAGTAAGCAAAATTTCTCTAAATCTCTACTCTTCATCCAAATCTCCATGAAAACTGAATAGTTTATTTAGACTAACCAGAGAGCTTCTCAACCCTGCTTGCACTTTGGAATCCTCTCTGGAGCTTCTAAAATTTTTAATGCCTGGGCCCTGCACAAGGCCAATTACATCAGAATCTCTGGGTGCAGCAGGACACAGGCATCAAAAGTTGTTAAAACCCCCCAGGTGGTTCTAATGTACAGACTGGTTTGAAAGCCATTGCAGTAGATAACATTTAAACCCCTATAAACCTTAACCTTCTGGAAGGGAAGGTGCTTGTGTGGGAAATGCATATAGGATTTTGCCTGATCCTAATTTTAAGCATTTGCAACTCTTAATTTAAAAAGAAAAAGTGAAATAATGAAACAGAAAAGCAAAATCCAACAGCACATATGAGAATCAGAGAAAATGATCTTGGGACATTCTCACACCTTAAAAAACAGTGACCTTAAAAATTCTTATATTTAAAATTTCCCCACCTCTCCTTTTTTTTTTTTCATTTCTTGACATAATTAGCCAGAGCAGGCAGCAGAGGCATAATTCTGACTTCTAAAGGAGTAAAAAATTAATCAGTGCTTGAGTCACTGAGCCAAGAAGAGAATGTGGGGAAGTAAAAGGGACAGAATACTCACTTTTTTAAATCATGAAGATCAGAGCACATCCCTCAGGTACTCTATATGCTCAACAGCCCCAACATCACTGACATTACTGTGCTCCTAAATGTAAAAATTATAGTTCAATTATGAAGATAATAAAACAGCCCCAGATATAGGATGCCTGGAATCACCAAGCAGTACTGAGGTTGTTGGATCTAAGTAGAAATGAAAGCCTAAGCTCTCCAAAAAAACTTAACATTAAAGCAGAAGAAGAGGAAATTTACAATGACATTCAACTTTAAGCAGAATGAGAATTTTAAAATATTTTTACAATCCTTTGCAGGTGTGACAATTTGATTCTATGCACTGTTTTGATCCAGATATGACTTTTTCTGTAATCTTTCTGAAAGAAATGAATATCATTGAATAAGCAGTGAATACAGGCACTAAATGAACCTATCTTCTAAAAAGCTGCTTACGGATGAGAATGGAGACTATAAATATTAATATGTATGTCTTGGTATACAACCAACTTTTTAAAACAAATAGAGTAGTACAAAATGTATCTGAAATTTGTTAGCTAAATAGTTTCCAAAATTCACTAAACTGGATGTGATGTGGTAATCAGAGTATTCGACCAAACCTTCTGTTAATAGTACTATGGATTGGTTCTTTAAATGCAGCCTAAGAGAGTATGTTTGGCCAAGGAGAGAGCAGCTAATTACTTATAAACTCACAAAGATCTTTAAACTTTCAAAGTAAATGGTTCTCAGGGGAGCACTCGTCTTCCCATATCCAGATGCTCTAAAAACTGTTAACAAACTGAAAGTAGTCAGGTGACTCCTGAGAAATATGATAAATTTAGGTTAATATCAGTTTGGGATAAATCTCACTGGAGTGCCTTCCCTCCTGTCTAGTTGGTAGAGATTACATATAATTAGTTATAAAAATACCTGAAAGAATAAAATACATTTTTCTCTCTCTTTGGTTTGTTAGATTGTGATTTTTCTGCCCAAGAATATAACATGCCTATTGGTCACTCTCAGACCAATGTCTAGCTCTTACCAAATATTTGATGAATAAATCAGCAACTAGAAAACAGTATGTTGCTCAGACAATCTTAAACTCAATAGTTTAACAATAAACAGTTACAAAATATTTACTATATACCGGGCATTGTGCTAGGTTCTGGGGACACAAAGTTGAATACGAGTTTCATTAACACGTTTCAGAACAGAAACTGCTTGCCATAAGTATTCATAATACTTCATAATGACTAATAGCTGATGGCACAAAAAAATTTCATATGCCCAATTTCAATGGAAGCTCAATCTATTTCTACCTACCTCTGAAATGTACAATTGAGAAAATAACTGCCAATGTCAGTATATTGTGCTAGTTAATAGCAAGCTACTGAGTTCAAATTCTGAATCTTCTGCTAGCTGTGTGGTTTTGATCAAGTTTCTTAGTATTTCTCAACCGCAATTTTCTAATCTGTAAAGTGGGGAAATAATACTATGTGTCTCATAGGGTCATCGTGACTATCAAATGAAGTAACTTACATCTGGAACAGAATGAAAACTTAATAAAAGCTACTAGTGTTAATTATAGTCAATGGTAGGGCCAGGTTCTCAAAATAGGAAAGCTCTAGGGTGATGATTTCCTCATGGGTAGGTGAAACCAGTTTCAAGCTGTGTTTGCAGAGGGATTTACACAGGATTGAGAAAATGTCATTTGTATCAAAGATTAGTATGAACATTGCTTCATGGTGATATTATACCAAGAGGTGAAAACTGATGCAGGTTATGGGGTACTAGAGCTCCACCAGGCTCTTGGCTGTTGTCGTCATTATTACTTCCTGCTTTATGTACCACTTCTTAAGGATCGAGGACAACACCTCATGCCAAACTCTGCCAGTTGCCAAATTTTGCAGTTTTTTTAGTATTGTGGAAAGAAAACAGGTGATGAACATAAAATGGCTCCCCTCACACTCCTGACTAATTTAAATGAAAATGCTAAGAAATATGAGAAGTCTCAGTAGCACCTCTCACTACCAACACTCATTCATTCATTCGTTCATTTACTAGCTCATTTGTTCATTCATAAACAAAAGAGTAGTAATGTCTATCAGGAGCATTAATTGAAAAGCACACTTCTTTTTTTAAATGTCACACAAATGCTATTATGATGATCAAAGTAAAACCTAATTTATGCAAAACCAAATTCTCTTTAAACCTCCTGCTAGAACAGGGAAAAAACAAAAAGGTTGCTGAGTAGGTTGTTTTCTGAAAAATAGAAAAAGACAATGATAAGTCTGTGCCAGTCAACAAGTGATTCAATCAATGACTTTGTGTGCTTGTGTTCAGTGGGAAGCAATAACAGGGTGGGATTTTAAATTAAACTTAGGTTGATTTTCTTGAATATTTAGAGCATTCTCCATAATTAAATACACATGGTAAAGAGGGTAGGAAGGTCAAAAACTCTGTCAGAATATACAAATTTCAATTTAAAGTTATTAGCCACATTGCAGGCACAAACGTCTCTGTGTCAGTGCTGTGTAGCATAGGAATGTCTCTTGTGGGATTGCATCACTGCAACAATACATTTCCAGTCACTCTACTGTTGTAAAATAACCATTTTGCCACAGTGTCCTAATATATTTACCCGTTTATGATATTTATATGGATAGTATTTTAATTTTAGCCTGTCACATTGCCTTGCCATTAGTTTCTGAGCCCTATCACTCAGGCAATGAATTACTGAAAATTGCCACCTTTGCCACCATCACCAACAACTAGGTGCACTCTGAGTTTCCCAACCGTTATAAACACACTATACTATTCTGGGTACACATTTGCAGTGTGGGGTCCCTACTCTGAAATAATAAGATCTGAGTACAATCGGAGCAGCATTCGTAAACCTCTGCCTTCTTCTGTGACTATTTTTCCCTATTGCCTGTGCATCTTGTTAGTGCTATGCTTGAATCCACACCATTAGAGCGGTAACACAGCTGCTGTCAGTCATCGAGGGCTCCTGCTAACACAGATCAACTCTGAGAAAATGTCTCTGCCCTCCATTTTATCACCCAGAGACAAAACTTAAAAAAAAAAAATACAACCAATTATCTGAAATCTTTCCATGTCTCATAGGGTAGGGCCAATCACCCTTCCAGACTCAGAAAAAGAGCTGAACTAAAGATGCTAGGATAGGTCAGGACCGATCAAAACTAACATTCAGACAAGAAGGACCAATTAGGATGACTTTAGGAAGGGAATGCAAGATACCAGAGGAGCAGGTATTTTAGATTATTTTTTTCTTTGTAATTTGATCCTAAGAGGAAGTAACAATTAAAATTCACATTATAATCCACAATTCAATAAGTGTTTTTTTTCATTTTAAGCATATTTCTCCTACATTATTTCAGGCAACAAAACAGAGATTATGTCCAATATTTGTGTGAGGAATGAAAGTGATAAGAATTTCTTTAAATTTAGCAAGAAAATATGAGAATATCTTTCTTAGATTTAAGTAAACTTTTGCTTACTTAGCTTATTTGGAGGCTAGCTATTTTTGTTAGATTGGTTTTGAGACTAGATAAAGTTAAACTGAATGTTTAAATTTGTGAAAGGGAGGATTTGACAACAGGCAAAGCACTCTCAAACATGTCTGCATTTAGGAATCGTTGGGGAGTTTTAGAAAACCTCACTTGGGGTCTGCCCCAGAAATTCCAATTTAGTTGGTATGGAGCACTGCGTGGGCATATGGACTTTTTAAAGCTCACTAGGTGATTCTACTATGTAATAAAATTTGAGAATCCCTGCATAATTTGTTTCATGCTTTAAATTTTAAATATATGTAACTCAAATAGTACAAAAGAATATAATTAGATAATTGATTATGGAGTGGTTCTTGGTCTGAATGAAAAAGAGTTTGTGAACACAACATCATTTGCAACAGACAGACCAACAAAGATCTGTTAGGAGGAGTAATCAACCAGCAATTAACTATATAGAAAGGTCTTCTAATGGTGACTACTGTAATGAACTGGACCTGCAATGCTTAGAGGTTTGAATGATTTTTAAAAGGCATTCTAAATATTCCTATTAATTTGCATATACATTAAAATGCTAATAATTATAAGATGTTTAGTTATTTTATGCCACTAGGACAAAAAACATCATCAGTTAAATTATCATTCATCATCAATTCTAAGATGATTTAAAATAGATTAAATATGAAAAATAGTGAGTCCTAGAACTGGTAATAACTGTAATGTTGGCTTTGGAGGTTAGCCACCAAGGAAAGTGAGTGAATTTTTCTTAGCAGTGGGAAAATGGGCACAGGAATAATGAACATGAAGCCAAAACTAATTATGTGGGATCATATTTGTCTGTCATACTGTGGTTCTAAAAGAAAATGCCGATGTCAAGATAAAGTTATTTATATGATGCTGGTTAGAGAAATAACACTCATATAAGCAATGTGTATATAATTATTTCTCTGATTATCTTTTGAGAGAGTGTATAAATGATAACATTTTCTTTTTCAAAATAAAAGTAAATGATTTGAACTCCATATCCTAATATTAATAAATTATTATAATTTGTAGAACAATTTTCACAATCAAATAAAATATGTGGGGACAAAAAATTATCAAGGATATGTGTTGCATTACAGTCCATTTTTGTGTTTGTTTATTTTTTTTGAAAAACATAGGATGTTGACAGCATCCTAAAACAGATGTACTATTGGTACATGCCTTTTCCATCACCAAATCCCATCCATTAACATGGTATTTCTTCACTAAAGGAAATATTTATTCTGTGCAAAAACAACAAAGAAGCTGCTAAATTAAAGTTGGCCTAAAGCTGCCTCCGCATATAGTGAACTGTAACCTAATTTAATATATAAACAAACTGCAACTTAATTTGTGAATATATTCTTATAACAAGTAACTGAATCTTGTCTGATCATAGCAGCTGAGTTTTCAGTCAATCTCAGGATGCGAACTGCCAAAACATGTCCAAATAAGGCAAATGCCCAGGTAGAACCAATCAGGCTATTTATGTATGTCCCTTCCTTTCCTGTCAATAAATAATACCTACCCCTTGCTGTGTGAAGTTCTTACTGTTTCAAGGTGCTGCCAGATTTGTGAATCATTTCTATGTTCAAATACACTCTACTAAATTTAATTTTTCTGAAGTTTTTCTTTTAACAAAGCTATTATTTATAAACTTTCAAGATAAATACTTATGTACTTAGTATGCACGCAGACTTAATTCTTTCTCCTAATCCATTCTAAGAATTAAAATGTTTGAAGAGGAAAATACAAAGTTTGTTTTAAAAATGTTACAAGCTTTCACTCAAGACTTTCACAAGTAGAATTTAAGCATTCATTTATTACATATTTATCACCAGATATCACCTTACGTACTAGGTATTTATCATAAGCACTGCATCATAAGTACTACAGCTAAATAAGAAACAAATTGCCTATGCTCAAGTTTTCTTGATTCTTTAACTCTCATAGTAGCAGAGTGTCATTGTTTTTATCCACTAGTAACAGAAAAACCTCCTCAAACTGGTTTAAACAAAAGGAAATGAACTTGCTCACACATCGGGAGAGGCAATGTGGTGTCCCCACTGACACATCCTGTGGCTCCAGCTTGAGCTGCCTCTTGGCTCTGTCCCTCTCCATGTGTGTCTGTAGCAATTCTGAGTTTTAAATCAATGATTAAAAAAAAAAAATCCAAAGAAAGATAGACAGTGGCTTGTGGAAGTATTCCCAAAGGGTGTCAAAGAACTTGCTCAGAAATTCCTCTTCACATCTTAATGTGCCCAAATAGGCTATTTCTTTAGTCAGTCTTTAGCAAAGTGGTGTAAGGAAAAGGAAATATATTTTACCCCTCCTTAGATTCGTAACTGAGGCCACAATAGCAAAAGACGTATTAACAAGAGAAAGGTATACCAAGTAATGTATGTTTTACAACATAAAATAACCTTCATAAGCAAATATAAAGACACAAAGAAAAAGGTAAACTTGTGTATTTTTTATGCTTTGTTTGGGGAAGAAGTGGATAGTTGTTGAGAAGTATGATTGGTCAAAAGGAGTATGAGCCAATGGTAATAAACTGGGGGGAACTTAACAAGTCCTATTCAAATTCTTCTCTGTGTCCCTGCATCTTCTGAGATAAAGATGTTCCTTTCCTCTGGGTATAAGGAGGGCACTTCTTGAATGAGAGCTTTATGACACTCAGGGGAGGAGGGAGAAGGTCAGAAAGTGACCTTCCTAGGTTTTATGGACTGCTTTAGAAAGGGAGTGGATGGGAGGTGAGAGTGACCTTCCTGCTTCTGCTTTTTTCTCCAATGCCAAGGTACCATCTTTGGGGATACCATGTCCTCAGCCCCCTCCACAGGCAGGATTATTTTAGAGCAATTCTACCCACTTCTAACCATGAATATGACTATCTTTACCTGAGACAGAAGTGTCTTATAAGGGAAAGGTAAATTCCTGAACATGATTATGATTCTCTTGGGAAGGCAAATTGGAAATGGATGTTTGATGTGCAGAAAACAATATCCACTACAGGAATTATTATGATACAAAGCTTTGTGATAGATAAAACTTACAAATAATTTATATGCTCATTAGAGGGGGTTTAAAAACATGTCATATCCATATAATACACTTCTATTTACATATTTTATCTAAAAGCATAAAAGCAATGTTTCTTTTTTATTAAGCATCTAGTAGTCATTACTGGGCATTTATCCAAAAGAACAAAAGTCATTCTATAAAAAAGACATTTGTTACTAGAATGTTTATAGCAGCACAACTCACAGTTGCAAAGATGTGGAGACAACTCAAGTGCCCATCAATACATGAGTGGATTAATAAAATATGATATATCTATACCATGGAATTCTACTCAGCCACAAAAAATAATGGTGATCTAGCACCTCTTGTATAATCCTGGATAGACCTGGAGCCCATTCTACTAAGTGAAGTATCCCAAGAATGGAAAAGCAAGCACCACATGTACTCACCCTCAAATTGGTATTAACTGATCAACACTTAGGTGCATATATAGTAGTAGCATTCAACAGGTGTCGGGCAGATGGGAAGGGGGAGGATGGGATGGGTACACTCATACCTAATGGGTGCGGTGCGCACTGTCTGGGAGATGGACCCAGTTGAAGCTCTGACTCAGGTGGGGCAAAGGCAATATATGTAACCTAAACATTTGTACCCCCGTAATATGATGAAATAAAAAAAAAGATAAATCCTTCTTAGGAATTCTTTATATCTTTGTACATTGAATAAAAAGGAAAATGATACTTTTACCACAGCAAAATTTCATGGGGAAGAAAATTCCAAAATCATGAGTAACAACAAAATAAATAACAATAATAATAATAATAGTAATATATGAAGAGTTTGAAGAAAACAGGTATTAAAGGAAAAAAGTGAGATCACTTCCCCCACTCCTACTAAAATCTTTCTCTTCTACCAACAGCTGGTAAAACTGAGACTCTGAAGTAAAAGTCATCGGAAATCAAGCATGGAGGAAAGGGGAGGTAAAGAAGGGCAAAAACACACCTACTGGGTAAAATGAACACTATTCAGGTGATGAGCACATTTATATCTATTACTCAAGCCATGTAACAAAAACATCTTTACCCCGTTAACATTTTGAAATTAATTAAAAAACAACTGAACCTCTATCTAGTTTTATAAATGTCAGACAGAGGGACTACAGGATCATTCTTGTTTCAGATACTGGTGACAATTTATTGTTCTGGCATTAGAATTTCAAACTTAACTTTGCATAACTAAAAGTTTTAGGGCCGGGCACAGTGGCTCATGCCTGTAATCCTAGCATTCTGGAAGGCCGAGGCAGGAGGATCGCTTGAGCTCAGGAGTTCAAGACCAGCTTAAGCAAGAGCAAGTCCCTGTCTCTCCTTAAAACAGAAAAAAGTTAGCCAGGCCTGGTGATGCATGCCTGTAGTCTCAGCTACTCAGAAGGCTGAAGCAAGAGGATCGCTTGAGCCCAGGAGTTTGAGGTTGCTGTGAGCTATGATGGACGCCAGGGCACTCTATCCTGGGCAACAGAGCAAAGCTCTTTCTCAATAAATAAATAAATAAAAATTTTAGTAATAAAGTTAAAATAATTATTTTTACTAAAATATTAGATTTATTCTTATACTACAGAAGTTTGTTCTACATTTATGATACTTTGCTTTGCCTTTGATTTTTGACTAAATATTTACGCTAATACTTGACTGTCTACTTAGTGGCACCTTTATTGTATGTATGTCTGTGTGTGCATACAAATACATGTGTGCATATAATTATTTGCATATATGTATAAATGTATGCGTATATATTTAAAAGTGTGTGGTTGTATGTGTTTATGTGCATATATTACATGAGTATTTTTTTTGTGTGTGTATATATATATACACACACACATATATATGGAGTGAAAGAAAGGGGAGAAATTCTGGAGAGCTTTTCAAACTTTTAACACTATGTATTTCTTCACAGTGTCATTAGTGGAGCCTTTATTTCCATCATGTATATTTCCATTTCAAATGTTTTATTTTTAACATTTATTACATCTCTGATGAGGAAAATTCAATGAAAGAAAAGCACAGTAGACTTTGGTTTTAGAAGGTAAAGGCTAAGTTCTTAGGGATCTTGTTAGAGTATGTTCACAATGGAGAAATCATCCAATTAAGAATGAGAGTAAGGTTAAAATCCCATGAGGGCAATTATTCAGTCAATTACTCTGGTGTGAGCACGGCCTTACTTTAAGAAATATATTGTAGAACACCAGCCTGTATCTAAAGGGAAAGAGGGTCAGGGCCATCTCCCCAGCAAACAATTCAGAAGATTTAAGTGAGCTGTTCCATAAGCCAAGAAAGAATCACTTTTTGAAAAATTACCACTTAAAAAGAGAGTAGCTTAATTAGTTCTAGACACAAATCCCAGAACACAGACTTACCACTGCAGAGAAATGCCAACCGTGGAGCATTTGACTGTAGCATAGGCATTGGAGCAGCTTGGCATCCTTATTTATTTGTCAAATCATCCACGCATTTACTCATTTCACTATTCACTAAGTGAATATTTGTAGAGTATCGTATAGTGAGAATGAGAAGTTCACCTGCAGTCACCAGTAAATGCACTTTAACGTGCTGGCCTGTGCTGTTCAGGTGTGAGGAAACTATCAGTGATGCCAAGATACGGAATATATTTCATATTCCTGTGGCAATATGAACCTAAAGAATCCAAGTGATGTTTGGAGTTACAGATTCACACTGATCTTGAGTAATGACCCACAATCACTTTCTTTATTCCAGGACTTTTCTTTTAGATTTTCTTTCTTCTCAGCTATCAAATGCCATATTTGTGATGCCCACCTGTGACCCTTTATATTGAAAAAAATGAACCATTAGTGAATAATGAAATACCACAAGTAAGGTTATACCGCCAAGTTCTAGGAAAACTTTCTTTGCCTCTACAACAAAATGAACATTCAAAACGAACCAAAAATACTAGTGTTGCATTCTTTTTCCTTCCTCCTGCTCCCACTCTTATTTTCTGGCATTGGCTTTGCATGAGGCAGATGCAGCCTCCTTTTCTTCATATTGCATTTTCTGTATCACTGAGAATTACACGGGAATAAATGGATCCATTTCCCAAAAGGGGAAAAATCCAAAGTTGGTTTTGTTTTGTTTTGTTTTCTGCATTTCTGAAGCTGCTCCAAGCATGAGGTTCCTACTAACCAAGCAACTTTCATTTAAAAATAGGCTCTGGATTTATTTCAACTTCCTGGGATATAAAACAGTAGGAGAGAAACATGTTGTGTGTTAACTAAACTACGTTTGCCTATTTATTTAAAGGTGATTCATTTATTACCTACTGTAATTCATTGTTTTTATAGATGGAGATTAAGTTTATTTCAAAATTATAAAATGAAATTTATAAGAATACAATATACAGTAGCATAAATTATAAACTTCAAGTTAATTTTAGCCAAAATACTGCTACACTGTCATTTTATGCTATATTACTTAATTACAAGTACTGATAGCAGTTTAAGTGAAGTCTTTCCTGGGATTCTGATAAAAGGGAATTATTAGTGAATTGGCAGGTTCTGTATTGATCTAGTTAGCTGCTTGCCTTTAAATCCTGTAGAGTACTTAAGCTATCCCAGAATTTTGGTCCTGCTACAAATTCTGGAAGAAATCCTGTTCTCAAACAGGAAGAAAAGTAAGACCCCTTCATCAGCAACCCATGGTATCAGATTTAAGTCAGAATTAGGTCAGAATTGCTTCTCTTGTTTTGATATATTAACTTCATTCTAGTAAATTAATTCTTGCCCAATTCAGTTATGTCAAAGGGACTTATATAGATGCTATTTGCAATGTTGTTCTTGTCTTTCTTATCTCACTTTATCTAAGCAGAATAGAACATCATATATGCAATTAGTTCATACACTTTAGATTGTGCACATGATCCTAAAAATAGCTTTACTTGTTTACATGTGTACTTTTCATATATATACTATTAATACATAAAATGTTCATTTGTTGTGTGTTATTCTCCACATCATATATCTATAGGTATGTATTGATCCAGTTAGCTTGATATGTATCTATAGATACATAATAATACACAGGGTCATAAACCAGATCATGAAAGCTGTAATTTATGTGTCATATAAGATATTGTCAAAATCAAAGTTCATTGAGTATTGTGTGCTGAATTTAGAACCTAACTCCTAAGATGTATCTTCTGCATTAGAGTTCCATTACTGCTGTAACAAATTACTACAAACCTAATGGCTTAAATACATACAAATTTGCTGTCTTATATTTCTGTAGATCAGAAGTCTGGCATGGGTCTCATAAATAAAGATGTTGGTAGAGTGGCATTATTTTCTGTATGCTCTTGGAAGGATCTATTTCCTTGCTTTTTTCAGTTTCTAGAGGTTGCCCACATTTCTTAGTTCACAACCACAGAACATCTTCAAAACCATCAATAACAATTCAAGTCTTTCTCACATTATATCTCTCTGACCTTCTCTCCTGCACCCCTCTTCTACTTTTAAGAACCATTGCAACTAAATAAGGCTTAAACAAATAATGATCACCTCCCAATCTCAAGGTCCTTAGTCTTAAACACATTTGCAAAGTCCTTTTAGCTGTGTAAATTACCATATTCACTGGTTCTGGAAATTAGGACATGGATCTCTTTAGGAGCTATTATCCTGCCTACTATACCACCATAGTATGTTTCTATAGTTGCTGTGGAAATTGTATCCTCTTGTACCTATCCCTAGAGATGATAGGGGCTGGCGTCCCTCAGCTAAAGACAAATTCTCATAACTACGCACCCTCTATTTACTCCTAAATTTCCTTATCCACCAACCTGAGACACTTCCCAAGATCTGCTGCTTAAAATTCCTTAGATCACAGTACTGTCCCAAGAGGGGTAACGGGACTCGACATTTTCAGTGTGATAACTGACCACCACTGCACTCTTAATTTTCCTGGATACTTTTATAATGTGTATTTCATCTAGGTTTGTTTCATTATCCATCGTACCTATCCCAAGCCATATTCACCAAACTTCAGTTTCTATTCATATCAACCTTAGCATGGTCATTGTCATATGTCCCCCAGATCCCTCTTCAATGAAAGACTATTGCTCAGCTGCTGGGAGTGTGGCCAGCAGACACATTTAGGTGTAAGCCCCTGATTCAGAGATAACTGTGAATGCAAGGAGTTGCCTCTCCTAAAGGAATTGCCTCTTCTTGGAGTGGCACACATGCAAATGACTGAATGATATTGGTGTATGAAGGCTTGGCCATTTTAACCCACTCAGAACATTCCTGAAAGTCTATTCTAGTTTCAGAGCTTCCCATGGAGTAGACCAAGGTTATAGGTAGGTGTCAATCACACTTAGACTTCTCCCTCTACCCTATCCTTCCCCCTTCATCTGTTTCCATAGCGATCAATCCCAAGAACACTCCTTTGTAAACATTCTTTAAGCTAATCCTTGCTTCAAAGTCTGCTTTACAGAGACCCAACTTGCAACACCCCCTTAGGAAATGAGTTGCCTTCCATACTAACATATATTTCTACTCATCCTTATAACTGTTAACCCAAATATCCCTTTCTCTTTAAGGTCTTTCATAACCCCTCCAGGCATAAGAGTTATTCCTCCTGTGCTCCCTTATATCCTGGAACATACGATCTAGAACATAAGACCTCTACGATCTACTTTTGTGGGGTCGTAACTTCATAAGAAGTTTTATAATAAATTGGTAAATGTTATAATTCCTATTTACGTATGAAAACGTGTTCTATGAGAGCACACAATGTGTTTCTTTCTTGTTAGTTTCCTAATGTCTAAGACAGATATTGGCATAAAGCAGATTAATACATATTTTTAAATGATTGTATGAGTAAATAGACGGTCTCTTCTGGACACATCAAAACCTCAATTCAGTTAAGGTTCATCATATTACTATTCATTCTGAGTTGGCACAACATATCAAATGTAGTTAACATAAAACATATACTCCACTCATGCTCTACTCTCACCCAGTCATGCTTTCCTACATAACTGAGGAACAATAAATAGTCCCCAGGTCATTAAAGTAGATTATATGTTTACCATTTAAAATTATTTTTGCAATTCTTCTATCTAGTTGTTTTCTTATAGGTTCCTCCCTAGTTCCCAATAGCATTGTCTTTCCTGTGTATCCATCTGTGTAAGTTGCACCTACCTAGTGTTCAATTATCAGATAGATAAAATCTGTAATACAAAATCTACAATAAAAAAATAGTAGTGAGCATTACCTACCTGTCAAAAGAGCTGTAATTTTTTATATTCTTAATGGATCTACTTTCCTAGAGAGTAATTGTCTATATTTAATCCTGAAGGGTAGAATACTAGTGAGAATTCATCTTGCTGTCTTAGAAAAGTTCCACACCTCCAGTTCACTACAAGATTTCTCTCTTTATTTCCATTGTTTAAGAAGTAGGAATTGCCCTCTGTTATGTTATGTAATGGTGTTACCACCCAACCATTTGCCATGCCCACTGCCCAGATAGAGGCCAATATACTGAGACAGCAGGAGTTGCAGTGAAGAAAGTGTTTAATACCACAAGGCACCAGGCGAGCAAATGGGAGAAATTTTTTGAATCCATCTCCATGAGAATTTGGGGGCTGAGATTTTAAAAGTGGCTTAGCCAACAAAAATCTAGGGAATTTGGTCTGCTGATTGTCTTGGAATGAACTCATAGGATTGAGAGGCAGAAATTTTCTTCATGTCTGGGAGAGTTCCTGGTTAGAGAGTCACAGGACCTGTCGGATCAGTTACCACACATGGCCACTGATCCAGCTCTCAGTTAGTCCCCCAAATGTAGAGTCTGGAAGGTATCTCAAAGACCAGTCTTAGGTTTTACAATAATAATATTATTTATAGAAGTAATTGGAGAAGTCACAAATCTTGTCCCTGTCAAGGATATGTGATGCTTAAACAGTAAGCAATTATAGCAATAAGCAATTACAAGACGGCAAGTTAAGGGACAAGGGCCGGCTAACTTTTAGCTATGTCTATACTTCTATAGAAATCAGACTTTTATCACAGTTTCTGCCTTATGGCCTTACCTAATTTTAATATAGGTGGTCTCAAAAATTGACAATACAGAACAACTATGGGAAAAATCCAGTGCCCAAGCACTATAATAAAAGTTTTCCTTTCTTATCATATTTATCCCCACTTTTCTACTGCACTATATTACTTATCTCCTTCTTGTCATTATAGGCATCCTATCATTATCTGATTTTCACAACACTGTTAATGTTCTCATGCACTTATCTGCTTATTTTTGATCTTTAGAAGGTAAGTCATCTTGGGCCAGGTAGGCACCTAGCAGCTTCATCTCCCAGTACCTAACAGTTCTAAAATTCTGATATCCATACTAAATTTCTTCAGTCATGATTCCAGGTTATTACTTCTACTGGTTTAGCTCTAATTAAAGCACTTTTCCAGTTCTACACATTTTATTAAGAACATCTAAAAAAATGTCCATACCACTCTCAGAAACACATCTCAGGGAATGTACGTGTCTTGGACTCTGATATCGGTGGTCCAATGGCAGAGTTGCCATCATGCTGTCAACCAGATATTTACCCAAATTACCGGTGATTATATTGAAAATGATGTTCAGTACCACCAAAAATGATGGCATTTTTCTTTTCCTGTTTTCCCAAAACTTCTAAAATTTTTCTTTTAATGTTATTTGGATATGGGCAGATTTTGAAATGGGAAATATAAAAACTAAAGAATCAAAAAAGAAGCAGAAGCAATATGTGTTTGAGTATTCGTACAGCCTGAAAATAAGAATTATGATCCAAAAACTATTATGGAATGATCACATTTATATAACATTAATTGAATTAAAATATTTCTTTATAAATAAAGTAATATTTGAAGTTAGAGCTAGAGGAAGATAAGTATAAACCTTGATAAACAGACTTCTTAATAATGGGATTGATTTAGAACAAAAACCACTGAATTATTAAGAGACACGATAATCCAAACTAATTCAAAAAAATGATAATCCCTCCAGTTGGACATAAAATTATTACTGTAACATTCCAGAGTGTTTGGACAAAGAAATAATTTGTTTTGAAATGAGTTAGAGATGATTCGAAGCCTGATGATGAGTGATATAGAAAATCTTATTTTTCCTTTATAAAGATAGTGCTACAGATGGTATTATTTACTTCTGAATATAATAAGGATGGTTGAAAATAAGAATCAGTGACCTAAAGCACTTTCCATACTGAGTAAAAATCTGCCTTACTGATTCAGGCTGTTTATAAAGACCTTGCTATTGGTAACTTTCTCTTTTAAACTCAAAAGCTGCATGATGCCTCTCCAAACCAATCATCTCATTTCTGAATTGTGCTTTTCAGAGTCATCCACACACAGGTGCTCCTGAATAATTGTCTCAAGGACATTTAAGGATGTCTTCCTAACTACAGTAAAAGAATTTCTCAAAATTTTTCAATAAAATTTTTAAAAGCAGAAATGTAGTCTCATATTTGTTTTGGAATTCCTGGTAATATTTAGGTATTCATATTTCAGCTGGATTGAACACACATGATCATGATTACTAGAACACATCAAACAATTCACTACTGATTTAAAATAAATTAATTTAACACAACCAATCTTATTTGATAACACCATAGTTAACTGTGCCTGCCTCAATGGCTCAGGAGCAAACATCTTGTGAAACAATATTCACAGTAAAAATTCTTGGAGGATTACAACATCTAAAGATTTTAGAAAAAAATAAGAATTTATTTGGAAAGACTTCCATCTTTTTATTACGTCCTCTTAGAATAATTACATAGCAGTGAACATTTAAATTAGGATAATTTATGAAATGTTTGGAATAGAGTAGGTACAAAGAAACAACAACTCTCTTCTCCATTGAGTCCCAAAGCAGGTAACATTTATAAATGAGGAGGTGCAGATTAGATCATACTTAAGAGCGTCTTCACATGTATGGATCATGATAAGTCAATTGGACAGTCTCAACCAGAATCAACACATGAAAGTTCCCCAAACAGTCGGATAAGGGGAAAAGGAGAAACCTCCCCGCCTGGTCTAACAAAAAGGCAAACTAAAGAGCTACAGATAATGGTCGTTTGAATAAAGAGTAAAGTTTCTAAATATTGGTTCTTTAACCAAATTTTCTAGAAATTTTCAAGAAATACTCTAGCCATAGTAACTATATCAGCAAATTATAGAAACTAGTCTTGATTCAAGGAAGAAAAGAATATATATTTTAGTGTAAGTTTATTCTAATTCTAAGAACTTCAAAGACAACAAAAGATATATTTTATCATTGTTTTCCAAATTATTATCTAGCATTACGTAGATCTCTTTGCTTTTCAGATTCACTTCTTGGATCTTATACTCCTACTCCTAATCAAATTGTATTATTAAATAAAGCTATTTCTCATAGTCTCCTAAACATTTCTTACCCATTTAAAGTTTTAGAGAAAGTTGTCTCCACTTCAGTTGCATTTTGTTTTGATAAAATCGTTGGAAATCATTTTGGACTTATACATCCGTGTTGTCTCTTCACTTTCGTTCAGTGAACTTGTGGTCAGCACTAGCCAGATTCCAGGTGTGCTGTGACGCAGCAGACATACAAAAACAAGCAACATCCTTCTGGTCAAGCAGCTTCAACTACGTAATAAGATTATTGACCCCTCTAGTGGATGGTCTAGTTATTAGAAATATACTTGACTAAAAAGCAAATAAAGAAATCTCTAGTGAAGTATTATGTTTTAGAAATACATACTGAATACATCAATCCATGTGTTTGCTCACATTAAGGAAGTTTAGTCATAATGATTGAACCTCTACTACATTTTGGATACTTGACTTTTATTATCTGTATTATTCATTATAACAATATTATGAGATTGGTATAATTATCCTCATTTCTCATATTAAAAAAAAAAAAAACAAAACTGAGACTCTGAGAGTCTTGACAATGTATCCAAGGTTAAGCTAATAATAAGTAGTAGAGCTGGTACAGGAAGAAGCCATGCACTTTCCCCCAGGGAATATTTAATATTTTGCACTTGGAAACATCAATGCATCTGAGAATTTTACTGCATAGGTGCTTTAATTGTCATATCATGTATTTTTTCACCCTTACCTAATTAAAGTACTCTGGCATTTTTAGGCATTTAAATGTGCTCTCCTCCCAAGTCCCAGGGTCAGTGTCTATGTGTATTAAGTACTTGTATTTAGCTATTTGCTTGAAATGATGTGCTTGTGAGAAAAGGGTGGGCGTAGAGAGGGAGGCACTCTACTATTATCTACATGTGCTGATTTCAAAATGTTATAGCTCTAATAATTAGAACAGTGATATCCTGAAATAGTCTCATCTTTACAGATTCTCTGTGCATTAAATGAAAAAGTAAACACACTTCTAACAGAGCCTGATTACCTCAATATTCCCAAAAGGAAGGGTATTCATGTTCACTCATTTCTTTCTTTCAATACATGTTGTAATAAAATAAGGTAAAGCACATGAACAGACTCTGACACCTGATTTTCCCTCCTGGGTGCTCTTTCCTGTCTCGTGTTCTTTCCAGACCCATCACTCTGAGCCCTGATCTGTCTCCTTCTCTCACTTTCCAGGTCTTCACTGAGCAGCAATCAGTGATCAACATTTCTTTCTTCTGGCTTGTGAAAAGACAATTTATTCATTTATTCAGTCACCACTTTTGTAAGTCGTATAATTGGATGAAGACAAGCCTAAGCCCGGACAAGCTACTGAGACTAGACCTCTGAATGTAATTATTTATGATTTCTTGATGATGGCTGTTTTATTCTCCGTCTGCATCCCTTCGTTTCCATTGGCCCAACACAAAAGAAATTAAATTACATTTTGGAAAATTGATACCTCTATTTATCTTGGCAAAAGGAGGAGGACTTTTTTAAAAATCTCATTTCAATATGGGGAGAATACAATATGATTGAAGATGTGCAAACTCTCTCAGCTCAGCTTGCTGTAACCATTCTGATGATCTAAAAGCCTGTTATTAAGAGCATTTACTCATTAAAAACATACACGAACACACGCCCATTTATTCCGTCAAAAATTTCATATCCTGTATTATCTACCTGTCATATATACAGAAAGCTAAGATATACTGTTATTATTGCTTAGTATAATTCAGTTTCTAGTGGGAAAAACTAAGTCCTCAATGTGAAATTAAATGACACTGTGTGGTACCCATGGGACAAATTTTGGGGCATCCTGAAGTATAAATCCTAGAGTAAGATACCAATGCTGTGAAGGGGAAGACACCACCATTCCTTGTGAACACTACAAGCCTTCCCTGAACTAATAGTGGCACATTAGGCACTTGTTCTTCCAATCGATGTCAGATGTCTTCTGGTTACATCAAAGTTCATATACAGGAATCACTGGATGATTAGTAAGTGCATGTTTTGAGAAATACTGGATTTTAAAAGGAGATATTTTAATTAAAAATAAAAAGCTCCTTACAGTTCCTGAAAGTTTTGCCATTTCAGATTCTTTCCTTAGAATTCGAGCTTTATGCCTTCCTGTTTAAATATGGACTGAGAGGCAAGCATAAAATAATGGCTTGGGACACAGGAGAAGTGGCTTCAAATTTCACCTTTACTGGGGCAGCTTACTATAGGCAATTAGACAAGTCTCTTTCTTAAAAAATTATTAATTTGTTTTATTTGTACACATTTATTGGGAACATGCATGATTTTGTTATAAGCATAGGTTGCATGGTGGTCAAGTTAGGGTTTTTGGGGTATCCATCACTCGGATAACATACATTGTATCTATGAAGTAATTTTTCGTCATCTACTCCCTGCCATACTCTCTTACAGGCGCCTTCTCAATGCTGAGTATCTTTTGAACACACTTTCAGTATTTTGTTTGTTTTCCATTTTGAGTCCCAACTCACCAACGTGGAAGCCCCAATTTACCTGTCTAGCCTTGCTTAGAGAAATAATATAGGCATATAGACTTAGGCTTCTGCAAGGAATGACTCAGAAAAAAACAACAGGAGGATGGTGGCATTGAGCAGAACACACATGGCTGGAGAGCATGTTGGAATGCTGGAAAGAAGTGACAAACTTTCTTTCATGTAGCAGTGCCAGATGCCCATTGACACATGAAAAGCCTCAGAACCTGGAGCCTGCTATTGAGCCTGTGTAGCAGAGCAAAACAGCACCGTCATCATAGCGCCCGGGTGTGACGTGGGTGTTGTACTTGGCTGCATAGCTTCTGAGCCAGATTCTCTGCTCCTCCTACAGCTTATGTAAACTATCTACTATCATTAACAAATTGCTTTTCCATCTAAATTGGTTAGACTAGACCTCCATGTTTATAAATAAAAATGTTAACTAAAATACATATTAAGGAACTTGCAGTTTCTCATGTCTGTAGACTAGCATTCAAATTCCTAAGCTAGCCTGGTATGATCCACCAGTGAGTGCTGGGAATGTGTTAATGAGGCTTAGAGGACACAGCTGTACAGCTCTAGGTATTGGATCAGACCAATACACTGGCCCAGGGGTACTGGCTCTTCTGACTTATGAAAGAAACTGAAAATCTTCTTTGTTATTTAAAATCATACAACTTTATAAATATTAACAATTAAATAAAAATGTTTTAAAGCATGGTGGAAACAGAGAAAGCATATTTATATTCTGGATGGGGCCTGTGGGTGACCAATTTATGAACTTAAAGTGATTTCTCGTGCTGCTACCTTTCTCTGGGATATTCAACTGTAATGACCATTTCTCTGAGAAGCATTTTCTTACCACCACCCCATCTATTAGGAGCAAGCAGGGAGTAGAGAAAAGAGGAGATAAGGAACAGTGAACATCAGACACAGGACTGGGGGGAAGAGTGTGGGAAGGATAAGCTTTATGTTGGAAGAGAAATTATAATTTTAATTTAGATTAACCTAGACGTTTTTAAACTTGAAAATGAAAAGTGTGGATACTAAACTTTTAAAACACAAAAACATAAAAGTAACAGCAAAAAAAAAAAAAAATCCCTGGAAGCCCCTCCCTCTTTATTTCTGTCATGTATGTGTATGTGTGTGTATATTGTGTGTGTGTGTGTGTTCATGCCAGTGGTAGAAAGTAGGCTATTTATTCTCCTAGGGTTAAAAATGGATGTTAGAGAAAAAATAAATTTACTGTTTGCTTTTACCTCGGAGAATCTACCTTAATAAAGAAAAAAAAAGAGTACACATTTCTTGTTGGCCTCTGCATACCTACAGCCCCTGCTGAGTAGAAACTCAATATTTGTTAAGTGAATTATTATGTATTTATGAGTACACAATTCTGAATAAAGTGTGCCTGCATTACTGGAAGAGCTATTTGTTTAGGCAGAATTATTAAACAATAGCCATTCAGAACCATAGAAATTTTAGACATAATACGATACAGCCATATCATTTTACCTATAAGAAACAGAGACATAATGAAGTAAATCAACTTGCCAAAGTCATAAACATCCTAGAGGGCAAGGCCATGGAACCTTTGAGCATAGTTCTGACGTGGCTATAGAGTGGAAATTTACCATAAACTCTATAAAAAATAAGTTACTTTTTAATAAGCACAAATTTGTATTTTGAATTTAGTGGCTTCTAATGGGGAATATAAAAAATTCAGACACTATGTGTGTGCAATACATTGATGTGTACACATGTATAACCCTATGGTTCATATTTGATTTAGTTCCAATTTATAAATTATTTTTCTACTGTTATTCTAAATAGAACATCTGGTATTTAAAATACCAGAGTCTCTCTGTATCAATTTCAAAAATATTTTTTAGACAAAAAATACCCTGTTGGTAAGAAAATTTCAGAGATTATTTTCTGAAATGTTCTTTAGTTATGTTTCCATGTCTGAATTTTCGCATTTGCCATGTGCTGTTGATTGCTTCTCTTCCAAATGATAAGAAGCAATTTGCAGCTATGCAATTGCTATACATTTATATAGCAGATGCCAATATACAAAGCCAAGGGCCTATGTAAGTTATAATATTTCGTTATATGGAGTCCCACATATACCCCAGTCTCTCTAGGGACCATATACCATCCTTCACCCCATTATTTTCACAAAATTTTATAATCTGATTTAAAATTGAATATTTTCTATCTCATCTCATATTGACAAAATCTAGAAAAATGACTTAACTTAAAATTAATAAAACATTACTTATTCCAGAAGTTTGTTAAAAAGAAATCACACTTTATGACTACTTACTGCTATCACCAGAGAGGAGGTAACATGAGCTACAGAATGAGCATAGGATTTACAGTTAAAATTGGTTTCAAATACCAGTGATTATAACTTGAACACGTTAATTAATTTAGCCCCATAGCCTCAGTGTTCCCATTTTTAAATGTTAATAAAGGTACCAGTTTTGCTAGGTTACTGATAAAACAAAAAATTGATTCATTTAAAGAGTATAATAAATTCCATTGCACTTTTGTTCTTTGTTCTTTATTCTGCTAACTGATATGCTAAGTGACAATTGTACTTCTATATTGCACAAATTTTCTTCTAAAACAGTAGTCACCTGCCTACCCATCATTCATTATACTCTATCCCCATTACATAGTAGCCTTATAGTGTAGAGATATTGATCTGTAATGAGCTCCTGGGATTCCTACCTCACTCCCCATTGACATAGTAAACTAGTTCAGGGGAAAAAAACAAGTTGAGCGATTCTAATTAAAGCTCTAGACCTTCATTTAACAGTGAGAGGATTAGAGAGTCACTCTACTTCAAGATGCTGTTAACATAAGCCAAAACAACTTACATACAAAGAAAAAGCATGGAGGAGAACCAATGCAAGGGAAGCATAGAAAATATTTTCTAATATATAGTTGGTAAACATTGTAAACTAGTGAATAGCCTCAAATTGAGACAATACACCATAAGTCGTTTAATCAAGTCTACGTTATTCAGTATTTACACTATGTTCTAATTGTTATGTTTTAAAAAGATTCAAAAATGGCCAGGCATTGTGGCTCATGCCTGTAATTCTAGCACTCCGGGAGGCAGAGCTAGGAGGATAGCTTGAGCCCAGGAGTTTGAGATCAGCCTTATCAAGAGCAAGACCCTGTCTCTACTAAAAATAGAAAGAAATTAGCCAGACAACTAAAAACAGAAAAAATTAGCTGGGCATGGTGGTGCATTTCTGTAGTCCCAGCTACTCAGGAGGCTGAAGCCGTAGGACCACTTGAGCCCAGGAGTTTGAGGTTGCTGTGAACTAGGCTGACACCATGGCACTCCAGCCAAGGCAACAGAGCAAGATTCTGTCTCAAAAAAAAAAAAAAAAATGCATATTTTGCCTCTATTTTGTTTTTTTCATTATTGTTCTCTTGAGATTATTTCCCAGGAGTAGAATTATTGGACCAAGCAATATCACAGTATTTACAGTTTTGTGACATATTTCCACAGTACTTTCCAAAACTATTGTGACCATTTATTTGTTTTTCTCTTTATTGATTTGTGGAAAAGCTTGTTTCTCTGCATTTTTCAACAGTTAGGAATTATTTTTAAAAATTATTTTCCTAAATTACTAAGCAAGAAATATTTCCAAATCATATATTAGTTTATGCTTATATGTTGATTAGATTAAAATTATTTTTAATATGCTTAACAATCATGGTACTCTTCCTTTCTTATGAAGAGTGTATTTCATATTTAAGAATGGTATTTTTATATAATGACAACCAAAAGACAAAATAAAAACACATGTATCATATGAGTGCCACTATGTAAAAATAGCTAGCCATAGAAAACATAATAGAAACAAACAGAATTGGATCCCGTTTTTTCTTAAATTTCTGTATTTGAATCTTCCTTTAAGTAAGTGCATTCCATTATATGAGATTTTAATTAACTGAAATTAAATGAAACTAAAATGTTAATAAATACTGGGTTTTACAGTTTGCATAGGGCATTTGTGAACTTGATAAACTACAAAGTACTCAAATAGTGCTAGTTTTTATATCACTACTGCAACTAATATTAATAATAATAACAAAGTATTTTGATGCTAGAACAGTCACCAATTAGGACAAATAAAACACCTGAGATTGAAAACTGCCGAAGACCTCACACAATTAGAAGGGGAAAAAAAGTATTACTTGAAGATTGCTTGGAAATGAACTTCATAGATATGTAATATACAAATGAGTTAAGAGATAATCTGAGCTGAATAATCTTATTCTAATACTGTATTTTGAATATACTTTAAGACACTTGAAAAAGTAGCCAAAGAGTAATTTTCAAGGTGTTTGAAAATATTTTAACACTAGAACATTTTAATCATTTTATGAAATTTTTCTCTCAGAATGTTTGCATGCTAATCAGAAAATTATATTTAATCTTCTCTACACAATCCCATGCATTAGCACAAAATATCCACTGCTGTCTGTAACCAAAGGGAACAGAACTTACATTTTTCCTCAATTTTTAGGAATGTCATGTGAGCAATTACATCATTTCCTCAAAATATATAAGGGAATATAGTTTAATTCTAAAGTTGATTCTCCTCGATTTTATGAGGTTATGTTCCCTCTCTCTCTCTCTATCTCTTTCTCTCTCTGCACAAAGACTGTTTACATTAGAATTTGACTTCTATGAATTCACATCTACCAAAATTCTCTCAGGTGAGGAAGGGGGATTTCTGGTAGGATGGCATAGAGATTTCGAGAAGAAAGAGTAAGAAAGTGCATTGTGTTAGTGATTGTGGATGGATTGTTGCTCTCAAAACTAAAGAGACAGTAATTGCTCCAAGTAAACCTGCATGCACTGGTTGACACTGTAATTTCAGTGGTTATTTTAGAAGCATCCCCGAACGCACTCCATGTTTTGACTGCTACCATAGCACCCCCACTACATCACAGCTTAGCACATTGAGTGTCCTTTGCATGTTTGAGGAGGAGAACAAGATATCTAACTGCTATTAGCACTCTTCGTGTCATATATTCACTGGGACACCTTAGTTTTTTAGTTATTCCGTTATGCATGACAAACCCATATGTTCTGAACAAGAACATATTGAAAACTCAAAGAAGACCCACATTTTGCACAATTCACACTCTTGTTCTAAAGATAACATTTCCCTTGAGAAAGTGTATGAACTTGAAATGATCAGGATGGAGCTAGTCCAATTCTAATTAGCAACATAAACTGCTGTTAAGACTTTCTTTAATGGGTTGTTTCTAATTCTCTATATGACACATTTCCTATAACATTAAGGAGAAATCTTTAAGGAATGCACTGTTTTTGATTCTGGTAAATTAAGTGAATAAATAACTTACAGGCAGGAGTTCAACATGATAGATATTTTTCTAAATAAAAATAAAATAAATTTTTCTTCGGACCATTTAATCACATGCAAACAATAAGCACAAATAACTATAAGCTATACAGATTGATTTTTTCTTTTTATACGCAGTAGAAGGGTTAAGTATATGTATCATGGCCACAGAATGAATGAGTTTCAGCATGTGACAAGGAAAAAAAAATCACTTGGAAAGAAAAAACTAACAGGAAAGAACACCAAGGAAAATAAAGCTAGCACAAATAACCAGTTGTGAGTAAAAATAGATGTAAAAGATAATAAAGAAGAGAAAGAAATTTAACAAAAATATTGCTCAACATGAAATCTGAAAAATGAAACACAAATATTTTCTTTCTTTTTATTGGCTTTTTAAATTTTTAATTGTATGAACACAATAATTTGACATATTTATGGGGTAACGAGATGTTTTGATACAAATATACAATATGTCATTACAATTCTATGTAATTGGGATATTTACTGTCTCAAACATTTACCATTTCTTTTTGTTGGGGACATTCCAAATCTTCTCTTCTAGCTATTTTTAAATAATAGTGAATAATTGTTAACTATAGTCACCCTATTGTGCTTTCAAATATTAGAAATTATTCGTTCTATCAAACTGTGTTTTTGTACCCATTAACCAATCCCTTTTCATCTTTCCATCCCCACTACCCTTCTAAACCTCTGGAAGTGAATAGCACCACAATTCTATTCATTATCCCCATAAGATCTGTTTTTTTTTTTTTCTTTCATGTATGAGTGAGAATATTTCTGTGCCTGGCTTATTTCACTTAACATAATGTCCTTAACTTCTAATTATGTTGCTGCAAATGACAAGATTTCATTCTTTTATGGCTGAATAAGATTCTGTTGTGCATATAGACCACATTTTCTTTATCCATTCATTCATTGATGGATACTTGGGTTGATTCCATATCTTGGCTGCTCTGAATAATGCTGCAATAAACATGGGAGTGCAGTTATCTCTTCAAGATACTAATTTTTTTAGATTTATATCCAGCTGTGGGATTGCTGAAATATATGGGAGTTATATTATTAGTTTTTTGAAGAACTTTCATACTATTTTCCATAGTGGTTGCACTAACTTGTGTTCCCACCAATAGCATACGAGTGTTCCCCTTTTTCCACATCCTCACTGCCATTTGTAATTTTCTGTCTTTTCGACAATAGCAAATTTAACTGGGGTGAAATGATGTCTCTTTTTGGTTTTGATTTGCCTTTTTCTGTAGAATAGTGATGTTGAGAATTTTTTCATATACCAGCTGGCTATTTATATGCCTTCTTTGAGAAATGCCTATTCAGATTTTTTGCCCATTTTTAACCAGATTTTTTCCTACATTCTGTTTATTAATCCCTTGTTTTCCAGACGTGAAACTATTACTAAAGTCTTTCGACAGTAGAATAGAAAGAAAAATAATGGTATTTGCATAATGGAACATTACCTAACAGTGAACATTAATACATGTTACAACTATACCCCAAAATATGGATGAATCATAGTAACACTAATGAGTGAATAAAACTGGTGGCAAAAGACTCTACATACTGTAACAAAATTTTTACATATTTCTAAAACAAATAGAACTAGTCAGTATATTATTTATGACACATATGTATGTGAATATAATTATTAAACAAAAGCCAGGAGATGGTGACCAAAAAGTTTGGGATAGTAGTTGCCTTTGAGGGAGAACAGAGAGGAAGCAGGTAAAAGGGGAACACAGAGGTAAATGCAAAATAATGTTCAAATACTTTAGATGAATAGTTCTTTTAGACATATTCATTTTATTATTAGGACTTATAACTCATAATTTTCTTATACCCTATGGTCTGTATAACAATTGTTTTGAAAATAGCAATCATAATTTGAGCAATTCTCCAGGACTTAGTCTCAACCTTCATTAATGAGGTTTGTAGATACTTTAATAATCCAATTCAGCAATTTTGCATAATTCCATCATTCTAAGTAGCTTAAGAACAAATACAGTTGGCCAGGTGCAGTGGCTCAGATCTCGAATCCTAGCACTCTGGGAGGCCAAGGCAGGAGGATCGCTTGAGCTCAGTAGTTGGCAACCAGCCTAGGCAAGAGTGAGACCCCGTCTGTACTAAAAAGAGAAAACTTAACCCAGCATCGTGGCCCACACCTGTAGTCCCAGCTACCGGAGAGGCTGAGGCCAAAGGATTGCTTGAGCCCAGGAGTTTTAAGTTGCAGCGAGCTATAATGACGCCACTGCACTCTAGTCTGGGCAACAGAGAGAGACGCTGTGTCAAAGAAAAAATAAAAGAACAAATACCGTTGACTCTTGAACAACAAGGGTTTGAACTGTGAGGGTCCACTTATAGTCAGGTTTTTATTCAATAAAAGTTCCACAAAGAAGGGGCAGAGCAAGATGGCTAAAAAGAAGCCTCTAGTAATTGTCCTTTTGCATGAACACCAAATTTAACAACTATTCACACAAACAAGAACCTTCAGAAAAAGCAAAAATCAGGAGAGTGACTATACTACCTGGTTTTAACAATGTATCAAAGGAAGAGGCACTGAAGAGAGCATAAAAGACAATCTTGCACTGCCTATGCCACCCCTCACCCCTACCCCCCAGTGTGCTGCCAGCACACCAAGTGGAGAAAGAATCTGTGTGCCAGGGGGAGGAAGAGAGGAGTGACTGTGAATATGTCTCACATATTTAAGTCATCAAGGTCTTGCATGGAAATTCTTAATCAGTAGATACTTCTTACCTGGTAGCAACTCAGCAATCTATTAGTTGTTTTCATTATTACCTTGAAATTGAATAAAAATCAAAGAAAAAAATGGCACTCAATTCCTCTGATAATTTTTAGAATTATCATTAACGGGGAAAAATATCTGAGTGAGTTCTCTTTCACTACTCTTCTTTTCTCCAATATGTAAGGTCAGGTCACTCTAAGTGTGTGGGCCGTGTGTGTGTGTGAGCGTGTACACCACCTTTATAGAAGTCAGAATGCATCATTTCTACAACAGCAGAATTAGAATCAATCTTCTCTGCCAAGATCTTGAACTTTGGACTAAAGTGTAAATCAACATTGATCAAAAGTAATTGAAATCCAAAAGGTGAAGAAATTTTTGCAAGACCACTTTCCTGCTATAAATGACTTTAAGTTCTGCTGCCAGATGAAATTTATTCCAGGGCGTTGTGGTAATACATAGATGAAGAAATGTCAGTTACTTTTAAGACATCACAAAATTTCATAAAAATAGAGCCAGAGAAACAAAATCCCAATTTAAAAAAAAGAATAGAAAGACGGATTCTGCAAACAACAAGCTAACAACATTTGGTGTTAATTTTGGATAACATTTTTAAATAAATCAGTAAAACGATAGGTCATGTGCACTTTGAAAACAGTATTCAACCCAAAGAATATATTCACCGGGAATAAGTAATTTCAGAAGAAGCTTATTACCCTGTTTTTTTTTTGGGGGGGGGTCATGGTTTCTAGACCAATGGCAATTAGGCAAAAAAAATAAATGACATCCAAATTTAAAAGGAAGAAATAAAATCATTTCTGCAGATGACATGGTCTTATGTATAGACCACACATGCACACACACACACACGCACGCACTGGTAGGACTAATAAATTCGGTAAACTTAAAGGATGCCAAATCCAAATTGACATGCAGAAATTGATTGTTTCTGTGCACACTAACAATGAACTGTCCAAAAAAAAAAAAAAAAGAATTTAAGAAAAGGATCCCATATACAACAGCATTAAGAAGAATAAAATACTTAGGGATAAACTTAACCCAGAAGGTGAAATACTTATACACTGAAACAACAAAGCATTGATGAAAAAATTAGAAAAGATACAAATAGGAAGACACTGTGCTCATGGATAGAAAAATTTTAATATGTTAAAAATGCCCATAACTACTCAAATCAATCTAAAGATTCAATATAATCCTTGTTAAAATCCCAATGGTGCTCTTTATAGAAATAGATAAAACAATCCTATAATTTATATGAACTGCAAAAGACCCCAAATAGCAAAAGCAATCATGAGAAAAAAAGAGCAAAGCTGGAGGCATTACACTTGACGATTTTATAACATATGCATGCATATATGCATGTTTGTGTGTCTGTATGTATATTTCAAAATATGTTACAAAGCTATAGTAGCTAAAACAGTGTGGTTCCCCTCTTCTAACTTGCCTTCAATCCTTGACTCCATCCCCAAGTGATGTCTCTCAGTGGCTGAACATATTCAGAAACAAGTGAACTGTAAGAGACGCAAAGAAACTATGCAGGATTGTTCCTCTACCCACCCAAGGTAGAAACTTGTACGCTCCTCCATAGACCTTTATATACCTTTTTGTACGCTCCTCCATAGACCTTTATATACCTTTATCTATAAATGTTTGAAAATGTATTAATTTTCTCTAAGACAGCTACTGACAGGTTAAGATCTGTGTTTTAAATGTATCACATTCTGCTTGCAGTGTTGATAATAAAATTGAAAAAGGTAAGACTGAAACCAGCAAAGCCAACTGGAAAACTTCTGCACTAGTTTAGAGACAAGAGAGTACTCAGTGCTAAAGTGATACTATGAATCCAGAAAGGGAACAGGTGGGCAGGAACAGATTAGGCTGAGGAGAGGTGGTCATGGATTTGGAAAATGCTAAGTTCAAGATGTTCAGAAGTGGGCTTGCAGAGTAGAGAGTAGCTCAAAAGTGGTCAGAATGAAATGTTTGTCTTTTAAAGCTGTCGGTGAATATAAATGTTAGTCAAAGCCATGGGTGTGGTTGAGACAATTTAGAGTGAAAGGAGAAACATAATGTCAAGATGTCCCCAGTATTCTAACTAGTATAAGAAGTAATAATTTTCTTCCTAACATTTTTAAAAAATATATCATCAATGGATCAATAGGTATAAAGCAATGGAGAACTAAGAGATCTGAGAAGAGTCTTCTTTTGTCCATTTAGTGCAACTAATGTGTAGTGAGCTAAGTAAAAGCAGGAAGCCCAAAGAAAGTGGATAAAGTCATAACCCTTTTAAACAGAAGCAAAGTAACTATCAAATGTGAAGAGTGTAAAACACATCTCTTAAAAAATCAATTCCACTCTGAAGTTTCATATTTTGTTTCAACAGATGTTAATTTCTACAGAAATAAACTAGATAAGCATGTTCTACATCTATAGAGATATTTTAATCCATATAGTGACAGAATAAGTTAATACAAAGTCAAGAATTTTATCTATCAAAGATATTATAAATACAAATATTTTTTAATATGTGCTTATATAACTATACATCATTTAAGAAGTTTTCCTAGAACAATAATAGCTACTGATCTGTAATGCCCTGCGGTAATATGAAGGAGGTACTAATACATGATCTATGCATAAAGTTATAAAGAGAACATTTCTCAGTTCTAAAACATTTTAAATATCACATACAGGTAACACCTGAAAATTAGTAAAAAAAAATATAGAAAACTATATATTTATAATTATAATAGTGAAAGCTAGAAATTTATCTGATTACTTCATCAATCACAGAACATTTTAAAAATAACTGGAAAATCATTGGCCAAAGTAAACACCCTTCCCATCAGAGTAATTTTAAAATATTTTAATATGCAAGTTATTTATACATACTCACCCATACATATATTTTAAGAACTACTCAGTATCTTAAAAGCAATCACAAAATCAGTCTTTACCTTAATCCTCATCTGCATTTTAATGATTTCAGAATATAGTTGTATCACAGAGCTTGAGATTGCATATTGCTACATTACTGTTTCATTGCATTGTGGCTTTCCATCTTGGTAGCAATAAATTCTAACAAACAGAGCCATTAACAGCATTTTTATAGGGTCAAATGGAGCTATGGCACTAGAAGTGTAGTGCTAAGTAAAATCTGAAAGCTAGCATGTTACACTCAACTATTTATTAAGGCATTAAAATCAGGTCTTCCCAGGGATGTTTTGATATTTTTCATGATCTTTTCTCCCCTTGACAGTTCTAGCTTTTATGTGGCAATTTGGAAAAAAATTGATTACCTAAGATTTCACAAAGTTTTAAGTTGTCATTAAAATATGAGCTGTATAAAGAAATATACCACATTAAATAAAAATAATTAAAAGTAGATTTAAAATTCTCATGAACTTATTTAGAAATGTATTATATTAAATTTGAATAAAGATAATATTGACTTGAATGTGCATAACATATGGAGTCTTTAATTAATAAAATTCAACAAAACTAGATTCTCTAGTTCTTCAAGAATGTGTCAAAGATTAGTTTTATCTTAATAAAATATACCAATACAATATTACACAGTAAAAACCATCCTTTATTGCTAAAACTTGTTATTTACTTACTTAGACATCATTTTACACTGTAAAACTTATTATAATAAATTTTATTTCATAAATTTATTTCAATCTCTTGATATGAAAACCTGTATAAACTTAAATTTTCCATTTTGTCTCTTACTTGCAACACATAAAACAAACATTGAGATGACAGATACTCCAGTTGCCCTGATTTGGTTATTACACACCGTATGCCTTTATCAAAACATCACACGTACCTTATAAATATATGCAACTATTATGTACCCATAATAACCAAAAATAAAAATTTTTAAGAGAATCATATACTGAAAATATTTTTAAAACTCTTTGAAATGATAGTGTACATCATTATATCCTAAGTATCTTACTATGTCAATTAGATTTTAACATAATTTGGAAAGATACTAATATTGAAAATAAGTCCAGTATTGTACCACTAGTGATATGGGAGATTATTTCAACTTTCTCGTAAGCAAACGTATTTCATACAAACAAAATGTGGTCATTTTAATGCAAATAGAAATAGAGTTAAATTTTATACATGTGATTTTACAGCTATTATTACTTGAAATGAGGATAAAGTAAGAATTTCAGTCTTAGAAAGTGAGTTGATTTAAAATAATAGTAAGTAAGTAACAGCAAAGGTGGCACATGGATAGGATAAAAATCCTGAAGGAAGTGTGTGAATAACTGATATGGCAGAAACACAAATGTAGTCCATTCCCTCTGCATTATTATGATAAAAATCTGAGGTCTAGAGAAATTAGATGAGTCACACAATTTGAAAAAATTATTACGTATAAAAGAAACCCAGAATACCCACCTCCTAATGTAAGTGCCTTCTGCTGTGGGAGGATGGACCACACCCCCCTACTCTTCCCTTCACAACTGCACTAATTAGAATATAAGTGAGGTGGGAGGGGGATGATGGGTGAAAAAATCACCTACTGTGTACAAAGTTTACCATTCAGGTGACAGGCACAGTAAAAGCTTAGACTTCCCTGTAATGAAGTTCATCCATGTAACAAAAACTATTTGTACCCCTTAAATCGATTAAAATGAAAAAGAATATTTTTTAATTTTTTATTTCAGCATATTATGAGGGTACAAATGTTTAGGTTATGTATATTACCCTTGCCCCACCTGAGTCAGAGAGCTTCAAGCATGTCCATCCCCCAGACAGTATGCACCTCACCCATTAGGTGTATAATTGAGTGCACAAATTACATGAGTCAACTTTTATCATCAATTTTTTAAGAAAAAATAATCTTAGACATTGGCTCAGGCAATCAACTTGAAACAAAAGAAAACTAAAAATGGGTACATAGATGCATACATACCAGTGCACTTTCGAAACAAAAGGAGAGACATATTGTCTTAATTAAAATTGTCTATTTAGTTTTTAATTGTGAGAATATGTGCTTATTTTTTTTACTAAATTTTGATAAAATTATTCCTGTGTTATAATAATTCTTTCTAAATTAAAATTTTAAGTAAACATTTTTAAAAATCTGACTTCCCATATTTTTACCTGTTTTGTTCTGGTAACTTTGAATACCATTCCATACATAAACATTTCAAAAATGATCAACCTGAATATCATTTACATGTATTTATTCTTTAAGTGTATTAGCAGAGCGTAGTGATTTCGGTTGTGCTTACATTATTGATGTGTATGTATTCTCTCTAAAACAAATACAAGACAAAAAATTCAATAGGTGGCTGACAGTGATTGTCTTGCATATTCTATAAAACTTTTCCCCATGGATCCTAGAGAAATTCTTTATAAGATAATTTTAAAAGTATTTTGCTTTTTTGTATTCTCTTCTGGAGGATTTATAATGAGATATGCTTTCATTAAGGCATCTCTCAGGATGTGCTAGCCTTTTACATAACCATAAATTTTGATAACTAGTCTCTATATAATAGAATTTAGTAAATTTTTAATGTAAATAAAATGCTTTCCTTTTTAAAATCCGTAAAAGTAGAAACTTTTTATGGGTGCTCTTTTTTATGTGTACCTATGAAGTTTGTCCTAAGATCTTTTGGCCCTCATTGTCAGGGAAAAATAATTGTAGTTGCATAAGCTATAGTTACATGTGTCAAGAATGTAAAGAAAATTTACAGCTTATTTGACAATTTCCCAAATATTCAAAATCCAACTATATAAGTTGCTTATTAGGAAAGCCCTAATCTGTTTCTCCCTTCTTTCAGGATTGTAACCATTTTATGTATGACATTTCCATAGCAATGGAGAAGGAGAAGCAGAGAGATAAAATAAAAACTTAATCATTGTTTACACACTGATCAACACAGCATTTAAGTAAACTTTCCTAAACTGCAATGAAGGATTGAAATGTGAGATTTCCATATATGGGCTATCCCCATAGCCTTTTTCAGGATGCTAATTAGAATTTTATTATAACTAATTAAAATCACAATGAGATACCGCCACACACTTATTATAGTGGCTTTAAACATAGATAGAGTGACCATATCAAGTACTGTTGAATATGAAGCACAACGGGAACTCTCAGACATCATTGATGGGAATGCGGAGAGGGGCAGCCACTTTGGAAAACAATTTCACAATCTTTTACGAAGTTAAACATATACTTACCATATGACCCAGAAATTCCATTCCTAGCTATTTAACAATTAAAAACAAAAGTTTCGTCACACAAAAGCATTACATAAATATGGATAGTATAATTCTTCAATTTAGCCATGGCTAAACACAAGGATAAAGATCCAATAATTAAGTCTTACTCAGTAATAACAAGGAATGCACTGATGTTACACCACTAATGTAGATGAATATCAAGTGCATCATGTTAATGAGAAGGAAGTCAGCCTTAAAAGGATACATACGATATGGTTTAGTATATAGTTCATTTTAGTCTAAAATAAAGAAAGACAAAACTGTAGGAATAGAAAATGAATCAGTGGTTGCCATAGGCTGGGTAGGAATAGAAGGCAAGATTATATTCAAAGGACAAGGGGAAATTTGGAGATGTGATGAAACTCTTCTATATCTTGATTATAGTGCTGAGTTTACAACTGTATGTGTTTGCCAAAACTTGCAGAACTTTACACTTAAAAGAAAGATTAATTTTCCTGTGTATAAATACAGATGTATACAATATAAAGACATGGAAACATTTCTCAGTAGAAGTCTTTGAGTTGGGGTGGTGGAATAAGTACCCCTTGAAGTAAGAAGCTCTGGCTTTGACACTGATTCAACTCTTGGGTAGTAGTATGACCTCATAAGTTAGTTCAACCACTTGGGACTCAGATTTCTCATTTACATAGTATAGGTTTTAATAATTTCAACACATAGGTCTATTATGAGAATGAAAATGGTGAAAAGGATGTGAAAGTTTCTGTCATCCTGCCTAAAGTTGCGCAAGCACTCAATGAATTGGATTTCCTAAAATGAGATTAGGATGTTGGATCCATTGTCTGGATCCATCAAATATACATACATCAATATACATCAGTTTCAACAAAAATGATGGTCTCAATGCACGGCAACTGATAAAATTTTTTGTGGAATCATCTATATTTTATCCAATAACAGCAACTACATGAACTCTTAAGTACAATTTGCAAAGGAAATGAGGAGTGGCAGTATATTTTAGACTAAAGGTAACTTACAGGATTTTAATTTTTACTGCATAAAGTCTTTCTCTGTGTTCCAACAGAAGTTGACACATAATATTTTGGAGCACTTAGCATCATGAACTATAATCAGTCACCTTAGAAATAAATGTTCAGTATTCCTACCTGCGGCATGGAAATTTGTATAATATTCTAAATGATATGCCATTAAAGAAATTAGTTGGACATTAAATTTTTAACCTCACTAAATAGTGGCTACATTTACATCAATGCCTACATTTGTGAGGAAATTGATTCAGTCCTACCATTATTAAAGGGAAACCTAAACAGTTTCTGAGTTTATTATTATGTGCTTGCTACAACAAAACATTTTGTGACTATCCTGGAACAAGAGAGTTAATCACACAACATACCATGTGGCCTTCCAATAGACAATGTGATCCTTGCATTTTTTAATTTAATATTGAGCAAGTAAATCATTTTAAAGTTAAGATATCAAATAAGACATTGTAGCCAAGACAACACCCAGATTTTCTGGATTCTTTTAGTTAGTTTAAATCCCACGGTGAGGTTCCTTTACAATTATAAGACTTTTCATTATTACTCCAAACCATAGTAGTACCAAAAGAAAGCATTTTTTTTTACTTTATTCCAATTTGCACACACAATGGCAATTACAATTTTGTCTATTAATTAAATGCCACTTTTGCAATAAGATTTTATCTGTACATAAATATTACGAAAAGAATATTAAATAAAAATTGTTAGTATTCTACACTTGTGAGGTGACATTTCTGTGATTGTACTAGTCTTGGGAGGGTATAATGCTGTACTGTTATAATTTTTATTATTTTCACAGCCATATTTTGATAGTGCCACCAGGCTAAAATGTCTCCTTTCTCTAATATATGCAAATGCCTTCAAAATTCCCACTCAGATCTCTAATAAGCATTTCAAACTTTACATGTATAAGGCTGAAATGCTGATTTACTACCCCAAAAAGCTTGTCCTCTAGTGCCCTACATCTCAGGTTAAAAAAAATATGTTATCTCTGACTTTCTACTTTTTCTTTATCCCACATCAAGTCCATTAGTGAATGGACTTCTACCTGAATACTTCAACAACCAAATGTATCCCCACTTCTTCGGTAGCCTTTCTAATGTCTATTCTCCACAGGGAGCCCAGAGTTCTAATTTTAAAATATAAATGGGAATTAGGGAACTTAATAGGGAGAAGGAAATCTTCTAAAACTGATTTATGTGAATAGCTGTACAACTTGGTAAATTTACTAAAAACCATTTAATTGTTCACTTAAAATGGACTAATGGCATGCAATGTAAATTATACTTCAATAAATTTGTCAAAAAAAATTGAAACTCAACTTCTTCTCTCCTTGAAATCTAGTTTATTCATCTCAATTCTCTCTCAGTCGATGGCAACATCATCTACCTGGTCAGCCAACCAAGCTGAAAATATAAGTCGTCCTGAATTCCCTTTCTTCCTTCTGCCTCCATTCAACCATTAAATCTGGCCTGTTTTATCCCCTTTGTATTTCAGAACATGTCCTGTCCTCTCCATCCCAATTACTCTAGTCTAGCTCAGACATTTCACATGGCTCCCTAAACTTCTGAAACAGCCTCCAAGATCATTGCTCAATCTCCAGTTTTGAATTCCAGCTTTCTCTACCTGTCATAGTGGAAAATGATCAACCATCACTTAGAAGGACATAATGGGAGCAACTGTTTTCAGGGGAAGGCTAGGTTTTTGTTCAAGTGAGGCTGTGGAGATGTGGCATAACCCAGGGTTTAAAAGCACAGGATCTGGTATCAATTGGCTCAGGCTCATGCTACAGTATCTACTAGATATGTGGTCTTGAAAAGGTTACTTAGCCTCATTTCCTCAGGTTCCTAGCCGTAAAATTAAAGACAGTTATGTTACCTAGCTAATGTGAGGATTAAATGAGATGCCTGTAAAATGCTTGCACTGTGTCTGATGCATAGTGAGGACTGAGTGCAGCGGTGGTAGTGGTGGTAGTAGTGGTTGCTATTTTAGAGGAGATTTCTCTGAAAAGTTGAGATAGAGCATTGAACAAAGTTTAAAGGGTCGGAAGGCTGGTATAGATTCCTTGTTTCACATTATTCCCATTACCTGTTTTCTTTCTTTTTTTTTTCTTTCCTTTTCTAAAACTTCTGAAGCATTCTTGGCATTTCATATCAGTAAGGAAAAGAGAGATCAATTATTCCAAAATTGGTGTTGGGGTCAGCAGCTACCCATTGGATTAAAATGAAGTCTTACACCAAAATGAATTCTAGATAAAGATTTAACTGAAAAAACATTAAAACCATAAAAACACTTGAAGCACACACGGGAAGATTTGTTTTTCATCCCTGATTTGAAAAAGCTTGACAAAGAAAAACCGAAAAACAAAAGTCACAAAAAATTGATAAATTTGACCAAGTAAAATATTTTAAATTCTGCATAGTAAAAATACCTAAACAATGTCAAAAGACAGATGATAAGCTTGGAAAATATTTTCAACACATATGGCAAAAGACTAATTTTCCTGTACTAAAATTACATTAATTAAATATACTTAAAGTCTTTAAATATATTTTTCTAGAAAGCAGTGGCAAAGCAGTGTGTATATGATGCTTCTATTGGATCCAAAAGAAAAAGAGGGAATGTTTACAAATATTTGCCCATGCGTTGAGTATCTAAAAGGATGCTCAAGAAACTGGCAAAGATGGGTGCTTTTAGGAAAAGAAACTTGAGACTGATTTTCACTGTATATCTTTTATACTCTGAATGGTTTATCATATACAGGCCTGTCTGGAAAGTATCCATCCATTGTTAACATAACCAGAATGGTTTGCTTGGCATGGCTGTAACCCGGCAGCCAAGGAAGGCGGACTGTAACGCACATGCGTGAACAATAACACCTTCACTGTGCTAGTTACACTAGATGCTGTGGAGTGAGCGTGTGTACTGTGTAGCTGTAGCATTCAAAATGACTGAGCAAGTAGAGCAACAAATCTGCATCAAATTTTGTGTTAAGCTTGAACATTCCTCTGTGGAAACTATTTGGATGATTCAGAAGGCTTTTGGGGACGATGTAATGAGTGCAGTGCAAATAAAAGTATGGTACAAATGCTTCAAAGATGGTCGAGAATCTGTTGAAAGTGATCCACGTTCTGGAAGGCCTGAAACAAGCAGAACACCTGAGAATGTTGAACGTGTATGGATTGGGATAAGAGACACTGGGAGAACTATGTGAGGTCCCAAGATGCCTACTTGGAAGGGGAATGAGGCATCTTTGTCCTATATACAGTGTTTCTTGTATTTTGTATCTTGTTCAATAAATATCTCTATTTTTCACGTTACATGGCTGGATACTTTCTGGACAGACCTCATAAAAGGTTTATGTTATGATCACAAAAAGAAAGCACTTTTTAGTAAACCTTCCACAAAACCCTAAACAGGGTAAAAAAAGAAAAGAAAGGAGGAAGAAAGGAAGGGGGAGAGGAAGGAAGGAAGAGAGAGAAGGAGGGAGAAATAGTGGAAAGGAGAAAGGGAGGAAGAGGAAAATCTCTTTCTAATCTCTATTCTCATAGTAATTAATTTGTTTTTTATCATTTATCATTAAAAATATTCCACCTCTTCTACTAGAACCTAAGCTGTTTAGGGCAAAAATATATGCTAATCTTTCTGCTGTCTTGTACTGTGCCAAGCATTGAATAGATGCATATATATTCTTTTGAAATTAATAAACAAGTGAATGATTATCTCATAGTCTATTTCATGTGTGGCCTTTTTGCTTTGAAAAATTTGCCTCCTGTTTCTTCCTGTGGTTCTTGTATGTTGCACAGATTTTTCAGCATTTTGGAAAGTGCAAAATGAATATTGCATGGTAGCTAACATTTTCTTTCCAAAGGAAAGTTTTATGCCACTGACATTTGAGTCAGAAAAGTCCCAGAGCCCTGTAGTCTTGAATAAATTCTCCTATTTATGAAGACAATACCACTAAAAATCGTGACATCTATAGATTCGTATGTTCTTAAAGAGGGTTCTACCATATGAACGTGGGTAACATCCACCAAAATCATTATATATTTGTAGTAAGCTTACTGGAAATGATTGGCATGCATTGTGTGTAAGTTAGAGCTTTATACTGCACACGAGTTAGGCATAGTTGATTGACTGAATAATTCTTGGCTACCTTATAATCAAATTTCTTCAGCCCAGTGCTGCATGTTAAATCACATCCCCAAAATGTGGTTCTGGTAATGAGAGTCCATTAACATTCTTGAGTGGTATTACATATAATAAAATTGCAAGCATATGAGAATGAAGACAATCTTCAGGAAAGAATGGTGTGAAACTAAAATCGGGTCCAGTTTAACAACAGGGCGGGCACCCACCTAACCCCTTCACAGGATGGAGTCTGATCATTGCGCAACACGAAACCTGATTCATTAATTCTCCACATCTGAGAACAGCCTTACTTGTTTACTCACCAGTCCCTGCAATTTTTCCAGATGTTTCTTGATCAAAGATCCAACTGCAAGCCAATTCTATCCTTTTTTCCAGGAAATTATACACAGACTTTACCCAAGAAGACAAAGGCTTTGCCACTAAGGTATTTAAGTAGCAGTAAGCAACACGTTTAGTCAGAAAATTGGACCAGAACTCAGGGTTAGGACATTATATTATAAGGCTTTTATACTAATATACTTTAAGTATCACATTTTTACAATGATGTATTTATTGTGTACCTGTAACGTAAAATTGCGTTTTAGATAAAGGGTCACATGTGCCTGCACACACACAAAGCTATTCATCTTCAGTTGTCCAATGTGTTTCTGAAGTATGCCTCCTATGAGTAAAAAATGGGGCACAATTCAGACCATGGTTCTGCCTGTATTTTGAATCTACATGAGTCTGCTTTTCCAAAATTCCAAATAAATCCCATTCTTCCATCTTGCTATCAAAATTCACAACCACAATTGTACACTCCTGTGTGTGTTCCCCTGCCTGACTCCACCTATGTGCATGTGAGGGTATCAGTCCAAGAACAAGCATGGACTGGGAAGGGGCAGACCCAATACTCTGTGCTCATGTTGAAAGGCAGATCTAGGGGGAAGCATGTGGAGGGCAGTGATCAATTGTCCTGGTTTGCCTGGCAAGGAAAGAGTTTCCAGGGATGCAGGAGTTTCTGTGTAAAAACCGGGAGAGTCTTGGGCAAACGGAGATGGATGGTCACCCCAAGTAGGTCACTTGTCATTAGAATAATGTTGTTTTCATTATTTAGCATGCCTAGCTTATGCAAGTTCATTTGGAGATTCTGATACAGTTATGCTGTCTGCCATTGCTGGAAGTCTTCTCGATACCTGGGGCTATTCCAGTCTCATATGTCTCACAGAGAAAACTTCTGGGCATGGTCTAATGTAGAAGAAACCAGGGAGAGAATGCCATTATTCTCTAGCATCTTTTACAGAACCATTTCTTTTGTCTCATTTTCCCCTGGAACATGCCTGTCCTCCAATTCTTCCTTTCTTCTCTTCTAGAACTCACCATACACCCAGAGACAGAGAGCACCTAGTGTTGTATCCACAGCTGTGAAGTCTTACGCCACATGTTTGCAATAACTCTGAGCCTTTCATGATTAGTGAATTCTAGATCGGTGGGTTTATTTACATATTTTTTTTAATTTCAGAATATTACAAGGTACAAACATTTTGGTTACTTGAATTGCTTTTGTTCAGTTTGAGTCAAAGTTATAAGTGTGTCCATCACCTGGATAGTGTGCCATGGAGTATTACTCAGTCATAAAAAAAAATAGTGAACTAATACCTTTTGTAACAACCTAGATGGAAGTGGAGAACATCCTTTTAAATGAGGCATCACAAGAAGGGAAAAACAAATACCACATGTTTACCTATTTTGATCATAGTTTGTTCGGTGTATCTTTGGAAACATTTATTGGCTTGAATGTGTAACTGTTTCAAATGATCCTCACGTTTTAGGAAAGCTTGAAAGCCTATGGAATCAGGAGTACCTGACATTTAACTAGATATTATTATCATATTATCAGACATGCACCATCAACAGAATTTTGAAAATGAAAGGAGAATTCTGTTTATTTTATAATTGTATAATACAAATTGTACTGTATGTACAATTGTACTATGTATATTGTATATGTATATTGTACTATGAAATTGGAAAACACAAAAAAATGAAGATAACTCCATTATCAAGAAAACTTTCTATGGTTTACTGAGTGGTCAGAGCTAGCATTTGTTGAGCATTTACAAATGGCAAATGCTCAACTAGCATCTTTACAAGGGTTATTTTTATTTAATCCTTATAGCAACTTTCAGAAACAAGCATTAACCTCATTTTACAAGTGAGGAAACAGAACTCAGAAAAGTTAAGCCATTTGCTTAAAGTCACAGAGCTGGTATTGGTAGACTGAGAATTTCTACAGAGCTCCTCTGTATCCCAAATGCATGCCCTTAGCCACCCTACTGCAATGCCACTCTGCTCAGCTAACGCTCACCATTCGTTCAACAAAGATTTATGGTTTGTGCAAGGCAGAGAAAAGATAGCAAGGAGCAAGACAGACTTGTCTTCTGCCTCTGTGATGCTTAAAGCTTAGTACATATAGTCGCCATGTTTGCCTGTGATACATTCTCAAAATATTTTAAAAAGCCAAACTTAAATCTTGGAGGGGAATTTTTTTTTCCCAGAGAAATAAAAATATTAAACATTTTAGTCTTTCTTTTGGAACACAATATAGACAAGCCCTTCACAATATATGCTGCAATTAGCTTACTCCTATGATAGAAACTAAATTTTATTTCCTTGACCTTTGAACCAGAATGTTTTATAGAATTATTACCTTTTAGGTCAGTGGAGGATTTTGCTATCTTAAATGTAAACCTGAGCAACAGAACAAAAGAAATATTGCTTTTAAATTGGGGGACTCAATACCTACCCCCGCCATGCATTTTACTTCATTGAATATAGGCCAGCACACAGTACAGTTCATCTTGTTCTCCTCTACATCTCCACTACTTTAAAAGGGCCATGGTGTGCCCTATTAAGTGTAAAAATTAATGGTGTCTTTCTCAGAATTTATACGGTCTTCACCTAAAGTCATAATTAAATGTTGACTTGTATACTCACATGCTTTCTTCAATCTTTAAAAATTGTATGAGGATAAGCAACAATAAAATACTTAAATAAATACTTCGTGGAACACAAATAAATCATAGTGATCTTAAAAGGCTAATCTAATAAACTAATCTGATCAAACCATCGGTCTTGTAAAATCAATCACATTTGTCTTCAAAAAAAAAAAAGACGTAGAACAAAGTTGATAAATGAAATATGTTTTCCATAGGGACTCAACCACAGATTGATTTACGAAAATAGTCCCTAAGAGAAAGACTAACTTCATTCTTAAAGAATTTCCACTAAAAAACAATGACAATTTTTTTCTCCTCTTTTGCTAGTTAAGCAACTGGCCGGGTACATGTAAAACTTGTTGAAACAGAATTTATACTGATCTTTACTCTTTGTCCTTCATCTGTACATGGAAAATGACAATAATCCCTCTCATCCAAAATGCCTTGGCCAGAGCATTCTCTAAAATAAATCCTGCTCCAAAGCTCAGACTGAAGTTTCCATAGCAGTGATGACTCTGTCATCGTCAGATTTTTATTTTTTAATAATGTTGAAAGGAGTGTTTGCGATCCATATTTATCTCAGATTCTAATTGTGAAGGTGTTGCTGCATTAATCTCCATGTCACATATATTCTGAATAAATAGCTAAACAATCACCCAAAGTGATCTGTGAGAACATTTGTTTTACATCTGGGAGAGATGCTGATGATGCTGACTTTTAAATGCCTTCCAGTACACCAAGACATCTAGTGCATCAAGGGAATACCAAGGAACACTTGCATTTGTTTTTATTCACTTGAATTTAATAAAATTGATTATTTAAAGGCATAGAACGATTCATCTTCAAAGATCATTAGCTCCTTGGCTTGCAAATGTTTTAGCAATGGAATCTTTTATTTCAAACATAACCTGATGGGAATCCCCACTAGTTAAAATGGACACTAGATAAATCCATTTTACTAGTTCCAAGTAGAATATTTACATATCAGTAGGTTTTATCAATTTGTAAAATATGGATGGATAACCATTTACATATGAATGCTGCTCTATTACAGGTATTACAATTAAAAATATTTTTTTTAAAAGAAGAACCTCAGAGGCATTTTTGTGGAATATGACAATTTCCTAAAACAAAGTTTGAGAATCTCTATCTAGCCTAGCTCCACTATCTCATTTTGCAGATGAGGAAAATAAGGGCTAGAAGTTAAAACGTTACTGCTCAAGAGTGCATACTAGCAAAACCAAAACTCAAGCCCGGGTCCTTTAAGTCACATTAAATCATATTTGTTTGCATACATTGAGCGCTCATCTTGTGCTAGGCACCTAACTCTTTTAGTGCATATAACTACTACGTGATGAATTAGTGCTGTGATTCTTATTTTTGGAGAAGTTGAAAATTACAGAGGTCAACTGATTGACTATATTTATAAGACAAATCGAGCTTTTATTGGACCCTGTTGAGCCCAAATTCATGTCGTAAAACTGAATATATGATCTAGAAAGGGGTAAACCTGAAGCTAGAAATCCCCAGTCCCTGTCCCTGGATCCTCTTTGGTGTGCTTTCTGCTAGACAGATCCAGGAAGAACTATCCACAGATTGATCCTGCCTTTCAAATTCCGTTTAGCCCAGCATTGGAGCTCCCTAAACACTCAAATCTTCTGTATAGAAGCCAACCCTGCCTCTGGCTGTGCCTAGAAATTGCTGCCAAGTTGGAGAAGACTCATTTTTTTAATCAAAAAAAATAGCTGCAGATTTGGAAAGAATTTGGTCAGTTTCTACAGTGGCATCACTGGCAGTAATAAGGAGAAAGTGTTTCCGAACTGATAAACGTGACCATTGAAAAGGAAAGGCTTTGCAGTTTTCCTTTAGTGTGGAAACCTCATGAGTATGTTTAAATCCTTTAAATCTACTGGGTTTCATTCTTGCTTTTACTTAATATCCATCATAAATCAAAACGCTCTCAATTTTATCAGAGCATTGACTACATGTAGTAATTAGCATTTAAAATCATTATCTGGAAGCCCGGGGGAAATTTCTTAGGTGAGATGATCCAACTTGAGTCTCCAGCTGACTGTAGGTCAGAAGCACCAAATCACCTTCTATAATTGTACTCAATTGGTAATCTCATCTCGGCTCATGAGAGGCTCAAGCCAAATTAGGTCAAATTACCTATTACTTCTCTGGAATACATTCCAGCCCCACACAGGTCAAATTGCAGGGCCTGACTCCTGATTGCCCAGAGGCTGGCTTTGCCAGAAATGCAGCACTGAGCAGAGGTGTGCTCGTCCTGAGGAAATTGCAACTTGACTGAATTATCTTAAACCAGCTCTTAAAGATGACTCTGAGATTTGTGTTTAATATTTAAAATCCTGGACAAAGAAAACCAATAATCTCAATATGGTAGGTAAACAAATGGTGAAATAAAGGCCTCACTTTTCAAAATTTGAGTGAAATAAATGATAGGAAAACTTTTAAAATCCATGTTTTTAAAAAATGTAATAGTTCATAAAGACCTTCATGCAAATAATAATAATTTGAAGAAGACAAAAAGCAATCTTTATAATCCTCAGACAACTTTATAACAGATACTATTGTGATCTTCACTTTTCAGATGAGGACACTGAAACACGGGACAGTTCAGTAACTGCTCAAGGCCACACAACTGTTTTTGATATGGGGAGATTGGGCCTGGAATTCTGCATCCTTAATACAAACACTCCCATGATTCTAATAATGCCCACACTTAGGAGAAAACTGCTTCAACCATTTCTTGTGGAGAACATGGGGCTAGGCCGAACAGGTAGGATGCTCCCGCTTTCCGCAATCTCATGATGCCCTTGGGGGCCCAACTGTTTTTTCTGTGCTCATATAGATGTGTAGGGCAAAGGCCACATGTTCTTTTTCTCCAACCGGATGTATTTCTCCCCAGTAGAAGGGGATGACATTGACGCTGGGGCCTTCTCATTTTTACCTTCCCCTCAAATGTAAAGGGGAAATTCTTTGGTAACACTGTTGGGAGTTTTCTACTATATGTCATTTAACATATTTTATCTTGGGACCCCTTCACATGTCCCAAACCCTGTACCCAGGAATTTAATTTTTCTATTCAGAGAAGTAGATGCCAATTTTTCCCCGGGACCTTCTTTTCCCATTGTAAAACAATTAGTTTGGCTAGATAGACCCTTTTACAAGAAGAGCATTTTTAAAAAAAATTTAATATATATTATCTCATTTGATATTCAAAACATTCCTATGAAATATGCAGGGTAGGTATTCATAATGTCTTCATTTTATAGATGAAAGCTGATATTGAGATAGGTGGTTTATGTACCACACTTTGAATCACCCTGGTATTCTTTCCTCTGTTTTATTTACACTATCCTGTGCACAAAGCCAGATGCAAAGACTCTGTGATCATTCTAGAAATACTTGAAAAGGGTATATTGACCATACAATGTGGGGTTTGGGCAGGAGAATTTGTATCTTAAAGACTTTTCATCCCAATGCTCAGGAACTATGATGCTACTCAGACTAGCATCCTTGGCACAAAATATTTGTGGGATCATTTATGAAAAAATAATGCAAATATTTTAGTTTTAGGCATTTTAAAGAGTCAGGTACAAGCGTCATATGAAATGTTGAGTTTGGGCTTAGATCAGTCAATTCAATGGGTTAAAGTATGGGGCTGTCGGATCCAAGCTCTTGACTCTGCCTGTTATGAATCTACACAATGTGCTCAGAAAAAAATTTTCAATTCCAGAGACCCAGATTTATTTCTCATCTCAAACAAATCAGCTTACAAATAGTTGCCACTGAACACTGAAGGGATAGGTAAGTCAATGCAGCCTGTTACCAATTCCAGGGGTAAAAATACACCCAAACAGCCAGCCCCTTGGACTATAAGTCAACAGCACCATCTTCAAAATAACATCATATTGTATAGTGACACATTTACTGTATTTAATAGGATACAAAATCCAGAATAATTTTAGTCACAGTTTAACGAGAGATAACTTGCTTAAAAGATCAAATAGGGAAGTACTCATTAACTCCAATTTTCCGATTGCTACTTAGGACAATAATACTAAGGACTCTTAATTCAAGGTCTCTAAAAAACAATTTATCGGCCAGGTGCCGTAGCTCATGCCTGTAATCCTAGCACTCTGGGAGGCCGAGGCAGGCAGATTGCTCAAGGTCAGGAGTTCAAAACTAGCCTGAGCAAGAGCGAGACCCTGTCTCTACTATAAATAGAAAGAAAATTAGCCAAACAACTAAAAATAATTAGCTGGGCATGGTGGCACATGCCTGTAGTCCCAGCTGCTTGGGAGGCTGAAGCAGGAGGATTGCTTGAGCCCAGGAGTTTGAGGTTGCTGTGAGCTAGTCTGACACCACGGCACTCTAGCCTGGGCAACAGAGTGAGTCTCTGTCTTAAAATAAATAGATAAATAAATAAGAATTTATTATAAAAAGTAATAAACATAAACATATACATATAGCATAATTAAGATCTCAAAAGTAGATCAAGTAAAGATGTCTCATGACATAATTCATTTATAGGCTGTGTTGCAAACTTTTCCTCCAATGTCTGGCCAATCGTTTGTAACCCATATGATGATTATCTCAATACCTTATATATGTCCTTGTATAATCCTTTTTCTACATTTTCACCATAATTAACTTTCTGAGGGTATAAGCTGGATTATGGTTCTATTCCACTTTGCTTTTCATAACTCACAATCTCCTACAGGAAAAAATCTAAACTCTTTAAATCTGTGTAAGTCACTTCACAGTCAATTCATGCTGCCCTTTCCACCCAAATTATTTAGAAATACCAAAATACACCATGCTGTTTCATGCTCAAGAGCTTTGCTGTTTCGTTTGCCCCAAATATTATTTTCACCCTTGTCTACCTAATCAACCCAGCTGTCCTCTCTCTTGATATCACTTGCCAGTGTGAATCCCTTCCTCCAGCCTAGTAGCTGTGCACTTCTTCCACCTACATTCTTTGGGACTTGTTGATCTAGTGCTTCCCTTTTCAACTAACTAGACTGGGAGCTTCTAAAGAATGGGAATCATGTCTTATTTATTTCTGTATCCTCATCACCAAACCCAGCACTTGGCACACAAAAGGCACTCAGCAAATGCGTGTTGAACGCGTGAATGAGTGGATCAGCACGTTAGCACATGAACAAAGTCCCTAATCAGGAATCAGGAAATCCAACATCCTGGTTCTGCTCTGTTTCACACTCTGTCTTTGACTTGTTATGGTGCCCACTTTCTGACTAGGACAATTAGCTATCATTGAATCAGTTTTCATCAGCAGCAAGCTTCCATGGCAGGTGTTGACTGCTGTGTGCTACTTCACATGCAGAGAGGCACTCCTGCCCCCAGCTGTGCCGGCCACCCCTGCTCAATCAGCTGCTCTTAAAGAGATGAGCCTTGTCTCCCCATTAATCCTAAAATAGTGGCCAGCCCAAAGTATGAGTTCCATGAAATGCACATGAAGCCCTTGCACTGGGCCAGGCCCTTAAAAGTATGTCATAAATATTAGCTGCTATTATTATTTGTTTAAAGACTCCCTTAGATGAAAGATACTATAAAGTTTTGTACTGATAATTGTTTTCTACTTAAACAACAAATATTTTGTGAAGGTAGGTGTAGGACCTCATTCTATATACAGCTTTTATTTCTTGGAATAGACACCTATTCTGGGACATGAAAATCAGCCAAGAGAAATAAAGGAAAATATGAAATGTGAACCTAGAAAATCAGATTGACACGTTTATGCACTTGTCCCACATTGGTTTATAGTTTAATAATTTCTCCTAAAGTTGCATTTGTTTTCTATTAAAGGCCCCCCAAACATATATTTGCATGTAGCATTTCTGTTACATCAGCTTTGAGGTTTGGCTAATTGCTCTTATCCTCCCACTGAAGACAATGACTCTCATTTCTAAGAAGATTCATTTGAGTTTTAGGAATGGACATCTGCTCATCTCAGTCTCATGTGGTCTCTCTGGTTTACAGAGAAAATGATGAACCTTGAATTCCTTTCTTCTTTTGGCTGCAGGGGAAATAAGTCTGGCCAAGGATGTAGAACAGAAAAATAATCTGTGCTTTTCCTGTCTTTTATTTACACTCTTCATGGTTTCTTTTCCCTTGAATATTTTCATTTGAGTATGGTTGATTGTTGATCTAGCTCTGACTCTGATCTCTATTACTGATAACCAAAGTTTGGGTCTAAGCAACTTAGCATTTACAAAATGCAGTGAAACAAACTGCACTTGTGAGGCATAGTTTTGTTTGACTTTTGCTCAACTACGCAAACAGTCAATGGCAGCAGGTGGTTTCTTTCTTTATATTTACAAATGCATCCATATCTGAGTTAGCTTACCCAATAAATATTTTTAAATTAAAATTAAGAATGATTAATATAAATGCAAAACCCTAAATGATCATATACTCAGCTAGCAGTTTACTTTTGTGAAAAGAGGTTTTATAGATGATGAAATGGAGGTTGTTTGTGGCTCAAGTGGAAACACTTGGAGCTTTCGAGACAGATTAGCTCTATGTTAGTGCTGCATTACCTTGAGCAAATAATTGCATTTCTCTGATCTTCCATTCTTGCATTTGGGAAAAGGGAGCAATGAAACATGATTCATAGGTTTGTTTAAGCATTAAGTAACACAGAGAAAGCACTGAACTTAATAGGTACTCAATTGGTAATTATTTCTCATTCATGTACCCTCTCTGAATATTTGTCTTCTGCACAAAACAAACACATATTTGTGTATATTTGTCTATACAAAGCTTCAGGTATAGAGTAGCCTGGTGACAAGTGTCAAAAGTGAAATGATTTGGTGAAATTATATAAGGACATTTATGTGACATTTATTGGCTCCTGGCGACACTACTCATGACCCTTCATCTTAATAGCGAGCAGAGGGTATGGCCAGAAATTTTCATAACAGATAGGGTACACTGGAATGCGCTATGTCGGTGTGAGTTACGTGCTCTTTCTCATTACCAGCTAATGTGACAATAATACTGCACAGTGCCCACGGTTACAGCATTGGAAAGTTATTACTTCCAATAGAAGTAACTGAAGACAGTATGGGCCATTGATACACCTCGTGGGAAATTGCAGGGGATCTCCTGTAATTAACATGAGCCACCAGTGCACAAAGTAAATAAGCAACACAATTATGATTTTTCCGGTCATGAGCAGGTATTAGGGATTTTCCTTTGATCTACTTTGCTTTGGGAACTGGCTCTTTGCCATGCGCTAGCTTTGTATTCCCTTCTGAATTTTACATTTTAGTACTTTTTCTAGGTCATAAAGTCATTTGATGCTGTGTGAGTTGGTGAATGGATAAAAGAACCTCTACAGATGGAAGAAAAACTTTAGCAACAAGGGGAAAGAGAAAGTTACCTTTGATGGCTGCCTGTGCATGGTTGCAGGGGCGACCTGCATAATGACATGGCGAATGGAAATCAGTGGCACATACTAATCCCTAAGCCCACTGTTGTTTATCTCTGTGAAATCAAAAGAGAAAGGAATGGAGAAGCTGGCCAGTACAAAATCCCAGCTGTTTCTCAAAGAGGCAATTGAGAATTAGGAACTTTGGAGTGATACAGTAGAGTTAAAAAAGTTCACTGCAACCTTACTGTGTGGCCTACGACAAGTCTGCCAAACTCTCCGGTTATGTGCTTTCTTTCCTGGAAAAGGAGAGTTACATAACTATTCCATAGAGTGCAGGGAGGACTCAATGAGATGATGTATATAAAACACTTAGCCTGGTGCCTGGCATATATTAAATATTCAATAAATGTTAGTATGATTACTTTCTATTGATAGGCAGCTTCACATAGAGCATTTATCTTCTTTTGGTTTATTAACTTCCCAGAGGAGTAGATGAGCTCAAGTAGGAAGGTAGTAAACAGAACAGAGTGGGATGGGAAAATAAATCTCTGTGGAGATAGTTTGGGAAAAGCCATTCTTCTCAGTCTATTAAACCAGTTACAGTCTAAGATGGCCCACTTATCCAACCACATAACTCATTTTGCCCCAATTCAATTTGGGGTTGCCCGCCCCAACCCCAAATAGGGCACTACATGGCCAGGCACAGGAGCTCTAAAAAGTTGACTTAGACATGGCAAACCTTAGCACAGTGAAAACGTAAGCACAGACATTTCACTTCCTTTTAACCATCATAATCTCTCCATACCTCATGTGCACACTCACACACCCCTCCAGAATCCTATAGAAATTAATGCTGGAATATAAAAGTAGTGGGAAATCTGTATCAGCTCTGGAAACTATAGTATGTTACATCTTCATGCCTATGTCATATTGGCATGAAATATCAAGGGATTTCCACCAGATAGAGGGCAGATGTGGTCTGAGCGAAGGGGGCAGGCAATGTCATGCAGCCCTCTGAAAGTCCACATCCTTAGAAATTAGGTGGAGTCCTTGAACAGCTTCCTCCTAACACCTCCTTAACTCAAAAAAGGCAAGAGCAAACTGTGGCTCATGGGTAGCGCTGCCCGATAAAATACAACAAACTCAGTTAAAGTTGTCTTTTAGGTAAACAACAGATTTTTCGGGGAAGTGAATATAATAATTATGTCTCAAATAATATTTTGAGACATATACAAAGAAAATCCACTATAAAACTACATCTAATAAAATGGAAACAGAGAAGGGTAAGCCACAAAGAGCCTTTGTGGCCCTTTCTGGTTACATTTAAATGCCCAGACTCTTGCTAAAGAGACTGTAGATACAGGAGCTCTGCAGACACAAGCATGTATCTTATTTGCTAAATCAAGCAGTGTTATTCAGGAACGGCACACAAATAGAGCTTCAGGCAGAGCTGTGGCTCAGATGCTTGTGATAAACAGAAGATGGACAGTTCTATAGCTTGCTCTTTTTTGGGGGGGGGAGACAGAGTCTCACTCTGTTGCCCAGGCTAAAGTGCCATGGACAGCAACCTGAAACTCCTGGGCTCAAGCAATCCGCCTGCCTCAACCTCCCAAGTAGCTGGAACTATAGGCCTGAGCCACCATACCTGGCTAATCTTTCTACTTTTAGTAGAGACAGGGTCTCACTCTTGCTCAGGCTAGTCTTGAACTACTGAACTCAAGTGATTCTCCCACCTTGGCCTCCCAGAGTGCTAGGATTACAGGTGTGAGCCACCTCGTCTGGCCTCTACAGCTTGTTCTTGAGCAGGTGGCCACACCAAAACAGGAGAGAATAAAGAAGCAATGTGACAGCACAGAGGAGGGCTGCCTCTCCTTTCTCCCAAGACTGCAGGCTCTCTGAATAGTTAACATAATTTTACAGGAAATGTAATCTCCTTTCATCTGGATCTAGAGGTTTCAGACAGTCACCTGCACCAATAGCTGACAAAATCTCTCAACATCTACATTGCTGTGAGCCAATACTGCGTATCCATGAATCTTCGCCTATAAGAATGTGCAAAGATCTACTGAACAAAAAACACGACAAAATCTAAAATACAGAAGGATATCACATTTAATAATTCCTGAATTCCATGATGAAAAAAATCAGGAACAGAATTAATACTAAAGAAAATCAAGCTAGTAACGTGAAAAATGAACTTAAATATTTCTGTAAATTAGAGGCAAAGGGATGAAAGCTATAAGACTTGAAATGCAGATTCAGGAGATTCAATTTATACAAAACAATAACCTAATAAAGAAATAACAGATTCTATGATGCAAAGGTAATAGTCAAAGACAAAGTAGAAGAAAATTTTCCTGAATGGAGAAAGTATTGGATCACATATCAAAAGGACTCATGGAACCAAAAAGAGCCTCTGTGTGTGCTGATTGTTCTTCAAGAATAAAACACGAAATGTTACAAGTATTCAGGCTGAGAAAAATTAGCATATTATTAAACACCAAAAACAGCTGCTGTTTTCTCTAGAGCACTGCTCTATCATCCATAGAACTCTGAGCAAAGAGGGCTTGACCCACGAATTCTGTCCATAGTGGTTCCTGTACTAGAGACAGCAGAAAGACATTCTCAGACTTACAGAGACTTACAAAGCTTACCACCCACATACCTCTACCAAAATAGTTAACTGAAGATGTGTTCCAGGTGACTAATGGGGAAAAAAATAAAGAATTTTTAAAAATGGGAACATTATTATATCAGATTAAGAATGAGTAGTGAAACTGGATAAACATAAAGTCCAAATGATTATTTCTAATATGGTATTAAAGATTAATGCAAATAAATACCAGACATTATTCTAGAAAAGACAATGCATAGGATCAAACCATTAACTTTTTAATCATGAATCTGGGTCTAAATCCTATATTATATTATATAAATAAAATAGAGAATTATCAGGTCTAAGGAAAAGTTATGGGGATGAAATTTGTTTCTTTTTTTGGGGGGGATGAAATTTCTTATCTCACATCTGGTAGAAACTTAATTTATTGTAATCATAAAAATAACTTAAACATATAAAAAATTATAACTGTACCCACTAATAGATTAAAAATAGGATATAGATTCTAATTTGGTGAAATTAACATTAAAAACTAAGAAAAATACTTAAAGGACATATATTATAAAAGTATCGATATATATCACTGGGTATTACTTTTGTAATCAGAAACAATACAAAATTCTATCATTTTGAAAATACTACTGTCTAATAAGCTAGGAATGAGATGGGTAATCCACAAAGAGCCTCTGTGAGCCTTTCTGGTTATATTATAAATGCCCAGATTCTTGCTAAAGAGATTGTAGACACAGGAGCTGTGTAGACATAGACATGATTAACCCTCTACTCTAATACCATACTGGTACACTTGTCAATGATTACAAACCTAATTGACTATATCTGCGTAGAAGATATTAGTTTCCTGCTACAGAAGCTTCCATTTTCAAGGTTAAAGCAACCATAGTGACTTTTTGCACAGTAGTGGAAAATTTCAAAAAAGATTCTGCTGTACCAGCGCCCAATCCATCACTTTAAAGGTAAGATGTGGTGCTGAGCATGCCAGGATGTGTTGTGCAAAGATTCCCTCAAGGATGGCCACTCAGTAAAATCTGCATCACGTAAAGCATCCTTCACTTTGACCTTGGCAACAGCAGACTTGTAGCCTGAGAGAGCAGTCATGGCTGATCACAAATAATTCATTTTATATTAAACAAGTGCTAAATTCCATAGTGGTTTTTAACAGCAAGGGACTCTCAAAGGGCAAAAGACTGAATAAACTTAAACTTCAGGAAACAGCAAGCTCTTACTTGCAGCAATCAATAGCCTTTTACTATGGAGAGCAACAAAACCTTTTTGGCTTCCTGACTGCAAGTCAAGCCTCTGATCCCCTTTCTAACCATCATTCATTTTCAGGGCACTTTGATTCTGTGTCTCTCATGTGGAGGCAACAAGGTGCTGGCCCCTGTTTGAACTCAAGTCCCGTGGAGAAAAAGATTCCCCAACAGAGAAAATAAATACTTCCCAACTTCTTTGTTTGTCTTCCAGGCTCTCAGTGGGCACAGCACTCCTGCTCCCTCTGGGTAGCACTCTTCAACTCTCCCTGCTAATTAACCTCTCCTACCGGGTTGCCAAATGAGCTGCTGACAACCAGCCCTGAGCAACTAGAAAACACCAGGACAGCAGACTGGATTGTTAAATTCTTCCATTAACTCTAGGAGAAGAGAGTGCCTTTGGAGTTTTGCTTGGATGCAGTAGTGATAGGTTGACATCACAGTCAGAAACAGGAAAGAATTTGTACCACACTGACTCTTTAGCTACAAGCAGGACACAGTTTTTGGATATTTTTCCATGTGGTAGAGGAGGTAATAAAGAATAGTCAGTGAATTTGAAACGCTCTCAAAATCGAATAGGTCTTGTCACAATAGGAAATGAAAAAGATTCTGAGAAATGTGAGGGGCCTGCTTGAACTTTCAACCTTCCTACCTCCCCTTACCTGACATAAATGGATCCCAAACCAAGTGGCCATTTTTTTTTTTCTTCAGCTAGAGATGAAAGTGACTAATGTGCCTGACAAGTCATAGTAGCTATATAAATATTTAAGAAGAGCCAGCATTTGATAAAACACATAGCTATATATCATAATTTGTGGGAATGTCATAATTTATAGAATTGCCTCCAATAAGGAATCAGGTGTAAATAAGTTACTTAAAAGTAGAAGCTTCAGTGAAATCAATTAATAAAATTTTGCTTTTTTTCTTTCTTTTTAAAATCAAAAGCAATTTCTAGTTCTGTGTGTAGCCAGATGGATGAATAAATTTTAGTGACCTTCAAAATTAATGTTGCTTTAAGTCAGGATCACCTTAGCATTTTCAATGGGCTGAGTATCAGAATGGCCAGTAAGTACATGGCCATATATATTTTCTAAAACTCAGAAATGTTGATGTCGGTTTTTCCTTTAAAGCATAAAATTCTGCTGCTTCTCCACCTTCCTTACTTCTTTCAGCTTTATATACCTCCACCCTGATTTTTCTGTTTTCCCCCTTAACTTCTTTTTCTTTTGGATCTCAGTATTCCTAAACTTCTTTACCCCAAGACATCTTTTCAATAGCTCATTTTTACTTTAAGCATGAGTGTTAACAAGACTGATGTTTTCCACTCTTAATGATTTCTCCTTTCATCCTTATAGCTTATCCTGCAAACTAAGTATTCATCCACATTGTTCGATTTAAGGAATAGCATCTAGTAAAATATTTCTCTAATTTCTGAAATTCTGATATTAACACATTCTTTTGGGGGGCATTAATGTCTTTGCTTATATTTCTCTTCATATTGAATATAATCTTTAGTGTTGTATAATAAGATAACAGATGTCTATTTTTACTCTTACCAAATCCCATTAATTGGTATTGATGGCCTTAACTGCTACATCGTGAAGGATTCCTAGGAGGCGTTCAGCAGGAATGTTGGCTGTGATTGATTAATGATGTCTGCCTTGGCACAAGATGGGAAAGTGCTGTTGAACATGCTGCACTTTTGCCAATTACATCTGCTGACTCCTTTGTATGAATACATTGGTCAGGCTCCTTTACTTACTGAGTGTCCGCAGAGATCTTTAATATATAAGGTGAAAAAGTTTATAAAGGAGGAAAAACCCTTTATAAAGTAGGAGGGATTCTAAATACAAAGTTCTTAAGTGTCACAATTTTACTTTTTGTGCCCTGATCTAGCCCTGAATGTTTACCTCAAAACACCTATTCAAAATGCAATCTTTTCTTTCCAAAAGAAAAATTGAAAAGTATCAACATGGGCATAGGCAGTATTTATTTCCCAGAGCATATTAGTCCCAAGAAAAAATAATTATATGGTGGACCAGTCTATGGTAGTTTTTTTGTTTATAATTTGGAGTGGCCATATCACATACAAAAAAAAATGAAAGCCAGAATCAGTATATTGTAGTTAATTAGATAAACAAATGAACATTTTTATAGTTTTCTGTGTAGTGGTATGTAGACAAAACTCCCTCACTACTCCCCTGAATCTTTCACAGGTTTTTCTTCCCTACATATTGGTAACATTTAATGTTCTTTCCTCAAGCCATTTATCTTCTCTTTTTCATTTTCTCCCTAAGCAATGTCATCCCAATCTCACCTGAAAGTTTTTCGTCTCTTTACATGATTTCTAATCCAAAATTTCAAACTTGGTCCCTTCAAAATTATGCCTGAATATCTAGTTGAATGGTAAAATCTGGATTCTTGAATGTTCTACCTACACTTTTAAAACATCCCAAGGTAAATTAATCATTTACACAAAAAAATATTTATATATGTTTTCCTACCTAACTTTTCATGTTAATGGAACTATAACAGTCCAATCAATCACTAAGCATGTTGATTTTACCACTAGTTTTCTTTTCTTTCTATCCCTAATGCCCAAGGGCTATTTCAGGTCCTCAATTCCTATCTTTGTTCTGTTCCAATGAGCCTCCAGACTTGATCTTTCTTTGCTTTTCAATCTATAATAAATACCACTCTCAGATATTTTGTATTAAAGCATAGTTCTAATTTATTATTATTCTGTTCAGAAGCCTTCAGAGACTGTCTTTTACCTAGAGAACGAGGCACAGAAATTCAAGCTGGCATTCAGGATCCTCAACAATCCAGTGCCAGCCTAACCATCCCTGCGTTAGGCCACCTAGCCTGCCCCTTCTTCTTCAGTTCCTTGCTTCCTTGTTTTTTCCCTTCTTTCCTTCCTTCCATCCCTCCACGAATATTCACTGAGTGATTATTGTACGTCTAGTTTGTGCAAGGCCTTGGGAATACTAACTCAAATAACATTCAGCCATGCCTTCAATCAGCCTAGTAAAACTAGACACATGTACATAAAATTACACTAAAATGCGGTGAATGGTGGAACAGAGGGAAGGACAAAGTACCACAAAAGCCCAGAGGAAGAAGCAACCAACTCTCCTGGGGGATGGGAAAAAGATTGCTCAGATAAGCATTCACATAAAATGTGACATTGACTTTGAGTTCTAATAAATGAAGAAGAGTTCCCTTAGGGCACATCTCTCACTCTTTTTTCACGTTTTGTGCCCTTTCCAGACAGACCAGAGGACTCTCTTCTCTGTGAACATATCCCTAAAGTGCATTTGATCATGTTTCTTCTTTTCACCTGTATCTCCATTCCCATCTGAATTGAATGGTGCTCCCCAAAACACTCATGCTTACCTGGAACCTCAAAATGTGATCTTAGTTGAAAATAAGGTCTTTGCAGGTATAACTAATTGGGGGAATCTCAAGGTAAAATCCGAAATGCCAAGGATTGCCAGGAACCACCAGAAGCTAAGAGACACAGAACAGATTCTCCCTCAAGGCCTCCAGAAAGAAACAAACCTGCCCACACCTGGATTTCAGACTTCTCTCCTGAACTGTGAGAGAATAAATTTTTGTTGATTAAAATCACCCAGTTTGTGGTAATTTGTTTTGGTATCCTGGGGAAACTAACACACCATCTTAATCCCTTACAATTCTGTCTATTAATACTTATCAAAGTCTTTGCAAATGCCACTTGTTCCATGAAGCTTTATCCTACTGCTTTTTCCCCGCTAGCAATTGGATGGTATATATAATCTCTCCTTTCTTTGAGCTTCATTTGTAACTCTTCTAGAATATTACAGTTTATCTTGCATTTGTCATTTTCTTGTGTTCTCCCCTGTTTACCAAATTGCAAGCTTTTGAATGGTGTTAACATAATTTATTCATATTCATCTTTTATGTGGCATAGTTTCTAGCACTTTCTTAGTCTAGGTTCCATTAAAAACAAAACCTCAGGCCAAATATATATATATGTGAGTCGTTTTAGGAATGTGGTACATTCATGCTATTAAAAGTAACATGCTCAATAAAAGTATACAGAAAGCACTCAATAAATGTTTGTTGAAGGAATATATGAGTAAATAAACATTTTATAAATTCCTACAGGACAGACATCTTGTCTATTCAATATAAGCCCAGTGCCTAGCAAATGCCTAATGTGTATAGCATGTCCTCAACAAATATTTGTTGAATGAATGAATGAATGAATGATGAATGTGGTCAGTTCAAGGGACTTCTCTCAGTGTGAGTCCTTAGTTTTATGATCGTCCTCTGCACCAGTGAAACATATCCTCTTCTCTGGTCAGAGAGGAACAATAACAATATCAAAACTTCTTATAGATCGGATCCTCTCTAAATTGCTATTATGTCTATGTGATCATAATATGCACAAACTGACATATGTATCAAACTATCATATCTGATTGACTCATTCTATGGATAACATTAAAAATTCATTGGTCACTTATTTTTATTTGTTCATTATCTTTATTCAAAATTCTGACTTATCAATTTTAAGAGATGAAATTGAGATCCCCAAGTGATTTGCCCAAGGTCACACAGGGAGACAGGGAGAAAATTGCAGAGCCAGAATTTAAAATTAGATTTACCTGATTCCAAAGCTCACACTGTTTTCACTATTCCAAGCCGCCTTGGCTTCAAATAACTTGACTTTTCCTGACCTCAAAATCCCCCACTCACCAGCTCAAGTTGATTCCTTTATTTTCACCATCCTGCTAGCTTTGAATTGTTTCTAGGCTTCCCATCATCTTGTGATAGGAATGCCACCCACTTATGCCACGCTGACCTCCGTCTGGTCCTCGTCAATGTGATTTTTCCTTCATCATCTCTTCAGGGTACTTGCCCTTTCTTTGCCACCTTCCAACACCATATGGCACATTCTTATGCCACATGGCTTCCATACATCCTGCCTCCTTATGCTCTCCATTCTCTTAATTCCCTTTATATACACTTTGACAATTTTTCCCTGCTCTTAGATTTCAGATCTCTACTTTCATCCCGGGTTTCACTGCCATGCCCTGTTCTTTCTCATTTCATGGCAGTCTATACAGTTATGATTGCAACATATGTCTATAATTCCTTCATAGTGCTGGGAACATCCATCACTCTGCTGACACCACATAAATTCTGTGCACACATTTCAGATATGAAAGGAACGGAGGGCACTTCCATCCAAAATGAGCTGACATTGCTTCACAAGTTGATTTGGGGGACCCCACCAACCCCCTACAAAGTAGCATTACATGAACATACAAAGAATCCTGAGACAAAGATTTTTAGTGAATTTCTAGAGATTGAATTACATACATATACACAAATAAAATCACACATACAAAACACATATGCCATTTCTCTTTTGTTTCCAAATTTGTATTTTGCATTTGTAAATACTGAAATGTCTAAATGAACAATGAAAATCCATATGCCCACTGTCTAAATTCAATAACTGTTAACTTTTGCCACATTTGCTTAATGTAGCTATAAACGTGTGCATATTTTAACAAATGAACTATATGAAAATCAGTGAAAGACATTACGATGCCTCAGCATGTATCTCGTACATTTTCATTTATAGCCATACTATGCAATTATCATACCTAAGAAATGAACAATTCCATACTATCATCTAAATAGTGGTCCATATTCAAATTTCTTCTAGTTGTTCCTAAAATGTATTATGTAGTTTAAAAAATTTCAGGATTAATAAAGTCCTATAAAGTGAATGTGGATTTTTTTTTGTCTCTTTAGTGTCTTTTCATGTACAGTAATAGTGCCCCTGCTTGTTTTTCATGTCCAGGAATGACCAAACCAGGCTTGTTCTCCTGTAAAATGTTACATTCTGGATTTGACTGAATAATTTCTTGTGTTGTCACTTATTTTCTGTAGCTCATAAGCTATGTTTAAAATATTAAGTTCTGGTTAAAATTTTTTCAAAGAATGTTTCATAGATGATGATGTATACTTCAAATTGCCTCACATCAGGGGGCATATAATATTGGGTCTGTCCCACTCTTTGATCTCTTGGTTAGAGTGGGGAAAGCCAGATGTCTCCATTGTAAAGGTGCATTTTTCCCATTGCAATTGGCAAGTAGTCTGTGAATTGACACTTTGGCAGGGTGTGAATTACCTATTCCCTTGACTGCCTTTCCCATAATGATTTTAGCATCCACTGAAGATCCTTCCTGAATTAATTACTGTACTGGGGGTTTACAAAATGTTGATTTTTCTAATTCTATCATTCCTTCTAGATAGAATTATTACCTGGCCTTGTTCTATAAAGAAAAACTTTTTCTCATCAACTAGGACCAACTATAGTTCTTCTGAAAAGAAGGATAAATATGTATTATTTCTCTTAATTACCAGTTTTTAAAGTAAGGGATTATTACAATATCACCTCCAATGGAGGCAAATGAGCCTTTTCCCCTTTCTCTTCTTTTGGACTCATGGATTCTATTATTTATAATTATTTAAGTCATGATTCTTATCCCTCCTGAAATTATCCCAATTTGGGCCAGTGGGAGCCCCTTCAAGCTGGCTTGTTTCCTTTCGACACTTCTCCATTAGACTTTGAATGTTTTCTTGCTTTCTGGCACAAGGTGGCTCAGGCTCTCATTATACTTTCCTCCCCAGGACCATTTTAGCAAGAAAATTTACTACTTTTTATGTTTAGATGAAAAAAGAGAAATCTATGCCCATAATTTGTGGCATGTCATTTCATAAATAAGGCTTAATGTAATATAAATGCATTAACTCCAGAAATTAGGTATAACCATCAGAAGAAAGATGTTCAGATCCAAAGCTTCATGCTTTTACTCCACAGATGAGAAGCAAGCACACAGATGGGACAGGAAGGGAAACGACATGACTCCCAGCCCATCCTGATGGTGTACTGACTTATATAAGCAATCAGAGAATGATAGAGAAATATCAGCACCACTGCAAATAAAAAAGCTTGAATTATAAGAAATATTAAATGTCACACTGTAGCATTTATAAAATAGGCTACAAAAGTTATAAAAAAAACTTTTTAAACTTACCTATATGCTATAATTTAATATTTAAAGAAAATACTAGTAGTGCCAGTTGAATATTGGTTTGGTAGTAGCCAAAATAAAATGGAAGAAATAAAATTAAGATCTGAGATGCTGAACCAAGGTGAAATATCTAACATTATGTATAATATCAGACCAGTACCTGGAACATAAGCATTCTCTATAAATGAAAACCAATAGTTAGAATTCCAGAATTTGTCATGATTGTCAGAAACTAGATTGACTCTCAGGCAATGTAGCAAGTCTAGAGCTTATGTATGCACAGTCTTTCAAAATATGCAATAGCATCAATGAGAATCCTGATAACATTTAAATCTGTTTATCATACTGGGGCTTCCACATAAAAAAGCCTCTCAAAGGAGCACAAGCATCCTGCAAAGGTTAAGTGAGCTGCAGGAATTTATAAAAAAACATTTAGACATTCCCGGAACAAAATAAAGTTAATGGATTGCTCATGTAGCTGGAATTCAGAGAAGCAGAGCTCAAACAACTCCAAACAGATGTGAATAAGGGTAAGGCCAAGAAAGAGATGTACCAGCTTGTTCTTCAGGGACAAAAATAGTGATATTTTGGTCAAGAGTACCACAGTATTGTGGTGAAATACATTAATAGATTAAGACAGTGCTACTTATTTTTTCCATCAGAAAGAGCCAAGATGGACAATATCTACTGTATTTTCAGACATACTTATCCCTTTATGCACATACGCATTGCTGCATATCAGTTTTAAAAAGAATACCAGGAAAACACATTTTTCAATTGTCATTTTCTCTGAAACAGCAACTACTTCTGCCAGAGGTAGTTCTTGGGGTGGTAAGAGCGTCCATTCCACAGCTGGAGGGAGAGGGGCTTACAGCTACTGATCTGAGCACGTGTTCTTTTCATAACATCTACGTTTTGCCATTAAGTTAAAGACTATTTTTCACATAAGGCATTCATGACACATGGCCAGGCAAAGACCTGCGCTCCCCTGTGTTTGAGATAGGAAAAAGCAATGTCCAGAGGAAAAAAGCACTTTTTCCTCTCTGCTAATGGTACTTGAACCTTTTTTGGGGGGTGGGGTTCAAGACACCTTTGAATACCTGATGAAAACTATGAACTATTTCCCTGAAAAATTGCACAATCATTTTAATGCAATTTGAGGGTGCTTATTGATTCCCTGAAGCCCGTCCTTGGACAGCTGAGGACTCCATAAACCCCCAGAAGAAAGCCTGAACCCACATAGCCAAGACTGGTAAGGATAAAAAGGAGCAGAACACTGAATCCCACTCAACTTTTCACCAAAAGAGAATATATTTATGTGTGTGACTGTCACTTAAAACCAATAAAATTCTTATTTCAGCTTTTTGAAAATTCACATAAAGAGCCAAGAATAAGTCAATGATGAAAATTGTGGCCATTCTAGACTTTACTACACAGCTCCCAAAGTAGTGTGATTATGATAGAGTTAAAACAAAACAAAACAAAAAAACTGATGACAAGAAAATTCATCCTGGAAGAGACAGTGGCATAAACCAGATTTCTTAAATGCCACCACATTTCCCATGCCATTCAAATTAGCAATGGGTTAGAAACAGCTACTCATGATAGGATAATTTCTTGGTTGCTTCCCTAGGAGTTAGTTATTCCTTTTCCTGGCAATTCGGAAAAATGTTATCCTGTGCCACTGCTAATACTATTAGCTTTTAAATTAACAAAAGTTTAGTGGACATCTGTGAAATTCCATGATTACTTCCCATGTTTCAAGGTAATCCCTCCTTGAGAGTAGAAATAATTGATACATGTTTGGTGTCTGGTTTGGGGACTCATTTGTTTTTAATCTCAGCTTATTTTATAAATTGGTTTTGTTGTGCCTGGACATTTATGAGGACTTAAAAAAGAATATTTGTCAGTGAACTTTCTTTCCCAAGGAAAGATACAGAATCCTTCATAATGCTTTGTACCCTGATCTTTAAGGCCTTTGCAATCTGCCTTCAAAGTATCATCAACTTCCTTTCTTATGATCAGGCTTCTCAGATCCCTTCCCATTTCCTGCAGGGCTTTGCCCCAAGCTTTCTACCTTGCTGTGCTAGTTGCCTGAGATGCTGTTTCCTGTTTCTCTACCTAATGAAGAGCCACTCTTTCTTCAAAGCCCAATTCAGCTTGTTTCTCCACTAAAAAGTCTTCTCCCACTGGTCCAGGCACACACAGTCTCTTTACTGCCCCAGCTCTTTATTGGAAGGAAAGAAGGGAAAGGGAAGGAAGACAAACGGATGCTGTGAGTACCACACGAGCAAACGTCATGCCTGTGTTTTCGTCTATGGGGTTGTCATGCTTACCACAAGGCCTGGTGTTTGACGAACAAGTATTATAATTAATTAATTGCTCCAAAGTATTTCTTTTGTGCTTTTTAAATAAAAATTTACAATTAGGTATTTGTTTATTTAGAAATTTAACATAGATCTTGCCCGTTAACCCTCAAATGCCATGAAGTATATCTTTTTAAAAAATGTATTTAACAGATTTATTGAGGATTGAGATTTATTGATCGACAAAGAACTGCACACATTTAATGTGTACAATTTGATAAGTTTGGATTTATACACATGTTCATGATACCATCACTATAATCGAGGTAACATCCACATATCCCAAAGTTTCCTTGTGTCCTTTTGCTTTTCGTTTGTTCGTTTTGTGGTAAGAACACTTAACATGAGACAGACCCTCTTAACAAATTTAGAAGCACAGGATACTGTATTGTTGACTGTAGACACTATGTTGTACAGTAGATCTCTAGAATTTATTCACGTAACATAAATGAAACTTTGTACCCACCAAAAAACTCCCCATTTCCCCTAACCCCGGCTCATAGACACCACTACTTTATTGCCTACTTCTATGAGTTTGACTATGTTAGAAACCTCATATAAGTGGAATCTGCAGTAGTCGTCCTTCTGTGATGCTTATTTCATTTAGCAAAATGTCCTCCAGTTTCATCGGTGTTGTCACAGTGTCAGGATTTCCTTCTTTTCTAAGCTGAATGATATTTCATTGGATGTGTATACCACATTTTCTTTATCCGTTCATCTGTTGATGGATGCTTGTATTGTTCCATGCATCTTGCTTGGCTACTGTGAGTAATGCTGCAATGAACAAGGGAGGGTATATATCTTCTAGTTCCTGATTTCAATTCTTTTGAATATATACCCAGAAACGGGATTGCTGGATACTATGGTAGCTCTAATTTTAAGTTTTGAGGAAACTCCATAATCTTCTTCACAGTGATTGCTATTTTGCATTTTCACCAACAGTGTACAAAGGTTCCAATTTTTCCACATCTCCACTAACAATTTTTATCTTTTTTTTGACACTAGCCATCCTAAAATGTGTATAGTATTATCTCATTATAGTTTTTATTTGCATTTCCCTGATAATCTAAAGTGTTTTAAAATGCCTTTTATCTCTTCAAAGCAAAATTCGTATTTTAACCACCAAATATTAATACACAGTGGGAATAAATATGAGAGTTCTGTGGAAAATCATTCTATTTTATATTAATTTTCAGAAGGCAGCATAATATAGTGATTGAGATTTCAGGCTCTAGAGTCAGATGCCTAAAAAGTGAGGCAGTTAAGTTATTACAACACTCTGTGCCTTAGGAGGAAATAATAGAATGAGCCTCATGAGATCTATGAGAGGATTAAATGAGATAATACATACAACACTTAACAAGGTGCACGTATGTAGTAAGGAGTTAGTAAAAATTTACCTAGAAGTGATGGTAGAGGTGATAATAGTAATATTTATTTAAAGTGATTAAAAGATAGCTATTTTAATTTCTTAGAAAAATCCCTACAGCAATGGTCATACAGATATAATAATGGGTTAGTTCTTTCTTCAAATGTTTGTATCATTTAGTTTCTAATGTGGGGTGAATAATGACAAATAAGAATGGATTATCTTATTTGTAAGAATAGGCAGACTCTAGAGAATAAAATATTTTCTTGTCTTTGAGGAGTCCTTCCAATCAAGGGAGAAAAAGTGTCAAAGTGTCTGTGTACCAAGGGTTATAGACAGTATCACAGAAGCTTATAGACAGTATCACAAAAGCTTATTACTGTGAAAACAGTAATGTTACTTACAAAATTTGGAAGTTGGGGAGGAGAAATGGTAGGAAAAATAAGTATCTAATTATTTCATCAAAACTAGTGGGAATAAGTAAATATTAGATACAATGAAAAATATAATTAAAATAATTATTTCTCATACTATAAATATTTTTAGCTCTAGAGATATCTTTTAACAATTGTTATTTGTGTGTGTGTATAAAATACATAGTACAAATGTATATGTACAGAGGATCTAGAATAGGTATATTCTAGGTCATTTGAATTTCTATATACATTTTTGAATTATCTTGCCAAGTTAAATAAAAAAATTCTGCTGGGGTTTTGATTGGGACTGCATTAAATCCATAGATAAATCAAGAAGAATTGACATCTTAACTATATTGTCTTCTAATCTGTTAGCATGGCATATCTCTCCAATTATTTAAATTTTATTTAATATCAGAAGAGTCATTTTTAAAACTTCTTTATACTGTACCTCCCACCAGCAAAGTTTCTTGCTCATAATGGGTGTTTAAGAAGTATTTACTTACATAATCAGTGTACCCCAAACCAAAACATTTACTTAGGAAACAGTCTGGAAATAGAGATGAGGGTAAGAACAAGATATGCCAAAGTTACAGGTAAATATATTGCTCCAGCATCGAATTAAAGGTTAAAGGTCTATTGCTTTTGGGCCGGGAGCGGTGGTTCATGTCTGTAATCCTGGCACTCTGGGAGGCTGAGGCAGGAGGATTGCTTGAGCTCAGGAGTTTGAGACCAGCCTGAGCAAGAGTGAGACTCCGTCTCTGCTATAAGTAGAAAGAAAATTAGCCAAACAACTAAAAATAGAAAAAAATAGCTGGACATGGTGGCACGTGCCTGTAGTCCCACCTACTTGGGAGGCTGAGGCAGGAGGATCGCTTGAGTCCAGGAGCTTGAGGTTGCTGTGAGCTAGGCTGATGCCATGGCACTCTAACCCAAGCTACAGAGTGAGACTCTGTCTAAAAAAAAAAAAAAAAAATTCTATTGGTTTTGCACAATTTAAAGTTTGAAAGACCATTTTATTTTTTTAGCAGAGCTCCCCACAGGAATCCCACAGTCCCATACCTTGTCTCCACTACACATAGAATTATCACTGGATTAATATTTATTGGATGAATAACCTTTACACTTTACTCTTGAATATTTGTTGTTTCAGGAAACTGATTTGTTTTCAAGGAGGAAACAAATCTGCTACAAATATTTGTTCAAACTTCATATGAAATACTATCCTGCAAATGTCCCAGGAAAAGTGTTAGGAGAATATTAATCAAATAACATAACAATTTAACACAGAAACTCTGACTATGAGGACCTGAAAAGGTCATGGAACTATGGTTGAGACATAGAAAATTAGGAGTTATAGAACTAAACTGGGTCTTTGAAAAGAAAGAGTTGTAGAAGGAGGAGAGGGCTTGAAAAGGGGGGAGGAGGAAAGTTCAGACATTTGAGAAGTAATGAAAGGAAATGAATAAATGATGATGAGCATTAGTAGTTATAAAATAAATGCATTTGGAGAACCACTGATTGAATTTATAGAACTATATTTTATACAGAACTATATAAAAGCTCTCCTATATATGTCATGATAAAGGGATCAAGACATTAACACCAGGACAGTGTCCTGATTTCCCTGAATGTTTAATCCAGGATGCCCTTATGACTAATTAGTGTTAAGAGCACAGTCCATTATGTTGGGACAGAACGTTTCTCTTTAGACATAAGTGTGCTGGACATTAGCCTCACATATTTGAAACTCTAACCCACTAAGTTAATTGTCGCTGATTAAATTATTAACAATGTTACAATATAATTGCTGTTGAAGTCATTGTTTGTTATAGAAAAAATGAGCAAGTAACATTGGCATTTCAAGAATAATGAGCATCTCACTCACACACAACAGGCAAGAGGGTTCAACAGATCCACTGGACTGATCTGGTGTAAAATAATTGCATTGATGACTTTCTTCAGGTTGTCATCGCCGAATATCGCCTGGCAATTATTTTGAACAGCTGGCTGCTGTTGCTGTGCATCTATTTATAAAGCTGTCCTCTTCGACAAAACTGGGGTCTTACAAGCATCTGTCTGCAGCCAGTTTTTGTCTCTCATGGAAAGATGATTTTTTGCAGACCTTAGTTCTTGTCAGCCTCTCCCTCCTCCCCACCAATATTCAACATCCTTTTCTGGATCTTCTTTATTTATACATTGTTTCTATTAACAGATCTGTCCCATCCAACTAAAATGAAAACAACCCTGAATTAATTAAGCCATGACTGGCTTCTGTCATATCATAAAACAAACGAGATTGTGTCTTATCCCTGTGCTTACAAAGTCTACTTGCAAATGCATATGGGTGACAGCAATGGTTCTCCAACTTCTGATTTCCTCTTGCTGAATTTCGTGATTTTATGTTATGCTTTATAGATGCAATTAAATGAAAAGAAATAGGAGTCATCAAAAAAACTGCTTCAAATCAAAGAATAACATTTCTGGAAGAACTGTCATATAATATTTCAGTTTAAATATACACTGTTTAAGGTATGTATTCTAAGAAAAATTAAACAAATATGTGAAGGAGATGACAGCTTGGTGGTGGCCCGTTTTCTCAGAGGACACTCCGGCATCTGTTCCAGGTTTGGTCATTTGCTACTGCTATTGGAAAGATAAAGCTATGAAAAGAAATATCTCGTGAAAAATATCCAGAAATGTATAAGGAATGTAGACTATGCCAAATCAGCACCATCTAATAGAGCTTTCTGCAGTGATGTAAATGTTTTGTATCTGACAACAGCCGCATGTGGCTATTGAATACATGAAATATAACCAGTGTAACTGAAGAACTGAATTTTTACTTAATCTAAATTTACTTAATTTAAACTTAAAAAACTATATGTGCCTAGTAGCTACTGCATTTCCAGTTCTATATAGTAAGCTCTAGTCCCATGAACAATTATAAGCCAAAATTTTATTTGTGAGATTAGTAAATAGCCCAAATACATAAATATGTATATAAGAAAACATCATTGGAGATATTCCTCACAATAAAGTATGTTCCTGCCATATCTAGTCTTTCCTATTCTATTATCTCACTCATATTTTTCTAAGCTACATAAATATGGTAGTTACGGAACTTGGAGGTTGAATGAAACCAAGATATAACAGGCTAAATCCATTTTATATATGAGTAAAATGATTTCCAAAGAACTTTGAAATGACATCCCTAAGGTCACCTGGCCTTGTCAGGAGCAAGATTAAAACTAACATCTTTTTGAAGGAAATCCTGCCATTTGCAACAATGTGAATAAACCTGGAGGACATTATGCTAAGTGAAATAAGCCAGACACAAAGGACAAATGTTACTTGATGTTACTTATATGATGAATAGTCAAACTCATAGAAGCAGAGAATGGAATGGTGGTTGCCAGGGGCTAGGAGAAGGGGAAAGTGGGGGAGTTGACAAAGGGTACAAAGTTTTGGCTGGTACGACATGAATAACCCCCAGAGATCTACTGTACAATATTGTGTCTATAGTTAATAATACTATATTATATACTTAAAATTTTGCTAAGAGAGTAGATCTTCTGTGAAGTGATCTTATCGCAATAATGATAATGATAATAAAGAAGAAGAAGGGAAGAAACCTTCGCAGGTGATGGATGGGTTTATGGCATGGATTGTGCTGATGGCTTCATAGGTGTATGTATACTTGATCTCTAAACTCATCAAGTTGTACACATTAAATACATATAACTTTGTATGCCAAAAAAAACAAAACAACTAATGTTTTTTTCTGGATAAATACTGTTTTATTGTGGTAACATAACAAAATTTAACATTTTAACCATTTTTAAGTATAAATTCAGTGGAATTAAGTACATTTTACTTGAATGTACTTTGGTGTATTTAAGTACCAAATGGTTCTTAACTAGTTGTACATTGTTCTGCAACCATCACCACTATCTACTTTCAGAACTTTGGATTTTATGGGTTATAAAGTGGCAGTGGGAGGGATCGTCAAATTAATTTTTACCAACTTTAAAATTTTACCTGGTATGAATAGAATAGGAGAATTCATAGACACAGTAGCATAGAGGTTCCCGGGGCTGAGGTGGGGGGAAAATGGGAAAACACATCTTTGAACTTCTCTGAAATATTCTTTCTTTCCTAGAGCTAAATTGTTCAAAGGCCATAATTTAAAACAGTGACATACTTTTTGTTTTAATGTTACGGATATTTTATTTTTAATTGTATGTACTACTTGTACTAACAATGATAACTCTCATTAGCAAATATTTAATACAGGCTGGACATCGCCTAAAGTACTTTGCATATACTACCTCATTAAGTCCTCATGACAAGGCTTTGAGGTAGATTTTATTATGGTTCCTATTTTACAGATGAGAATACTGAAGCTCAGGGAAGCTAAGTAACTTGCCCATAGTCACCAACCTACAAAATAGCAGAAGAGGTATTACTAACTAACTGGGGACTACACGTTGGTAATTACTATTACTTATACTAATTCATCAGCTGAGCTGTCACAGTCTCTCGCAATCCAGTCTCTCTCTTGACTACCCAGTCTGGCACCTACTGCTAAACAACTCTTCCATCAATACTGAATAGACAGATCAGCCCATCATTGTTCATAGAAATGTCCTGTGTGTTCCAGGCTCAGTTCTCCTGCACTTCTTTCCTTCCCATTTACTAATCAGAAAGCCTCAGCGTGCTTCAGCCCACGTTCTCTATTGAATTTGCTCTTATCGTGGTACGAATGAACCCCAAGTTAATAAGCTCAATGAACACTTTCTATCTGTCCCTTACGGTTCTCTTGAGGATACTCAGTGGTGTTGATCACTCCCTTGTAGTTCAAATGCTAACCCTCTGTTTTAACTTCTATTTCTTTACTGCTACCTTTGGCTTCTCCCTGGGATGCATAGCTTACTGGTTTTTCCTGCTCTATCTGACCCTTAAATATTGCTATTCTCAGGGTCCTTCCTCACTTTTTCTATATCCCTTACAGTACCTCGTCCATCCCCACTCTTTTAGATACCAGCATTATGCTCCTGATTCCCCAAATTTAAGCCTCAAGCCAAGTCATCTTTAGTGTCGTGTGCACACTCCTCTATCTGATATTTCTCTCTGGCAGTTTCCCAAGCATCACAAATGTAACAGATTAAAGACAATTTGAGGGGTTTCCTTCATCAAAATTTTCCCTAGTCTTTCCCATCATAGTATTTGGTGCCTCCTGAAAGGATGCCCAGATAAAATGTTGTTAGAGCCAGTCTTTCTCTCCCCTATTCATTTCAAGTTGTGCCAGTTACACTCAAATGTACCCCAAACTCATTCTTTTTCCCCCTATCCTGGTTCAAGTCCCAATCAAACCTCTCCTGGAGCTATTTCAATAACATTTCAAACGGGTTTCCCCATGCCTTATTTTGTTCCCCTAAATCAATCCTCTGCACAGCTATCATATTGATATTTCTAAAATACATGCCATTTCATCATTTCCCTTGTTCAAATCACTGAAATGGTATCCAATTACACTTCATATGAATTCAGAACGGTTGTGTCTGGTCCTCACGTTCATTTTCACCCTACCATGTGCTACTCTTTCCCTTGCTCATGGTGGTCCAGCCACACTGGCCTTCTTTCTTTTTCTCAAACATTTTAAAGGCCTTCCCAGGTAGGAACATAAGCAAATGCTGTTTCCTGTGCTTGACATGCTTTTTCTCTCATTCTTCACAAGGTTAGCTCCTTTTCCTTAGATCTCAGATAAAATATCCCCATTTCGGAGAGGCCTTCCCTGAACATCCTATCTAAAAGGACTCATCCTGTTGTTCTCTACCAAAAGACACTGTTATTTTGTCCATAGCCTTTTTCATTTTTTATTTATTTCTATAAATGATAAAAGCTTCATAGAAGGCAGAGATGGTGTTTTTTTGTTGTTGTTGTTCTTCTTCTGCTATATACCTAGCACCTAGAAAAATGCATGGCACAGAGCAGTTTCCTCAGGAAACATTTATTGAATAATAATTGAATAAATGAAACAAATCATATAAAATAGTAGAGATTGTTCAGACATTAAAATTTGGGCAACACTGCATCACTTGTCAGGGCTGGGGAGGGGAGGGACTCTGCAAACAATAACATAAAACCCATAAGATTGTTTTGCACCTTGGAATCTTCAGAGTACTTGAACAATAAATGGATGCTAAGTATTTTACTTAATGGAAATATGCAGAATAGTTTTTGGAAAAAGCTTGCCTTCAGATATGTCCATGAATCGTCTATATGCAGAGCTGGAGGGGACATCCATTTATGCATAATTTTCAGTTAAAGTTTTTCAGTGTTTGTAAGAGGGCTTTAAGTCCTCCCTCTTGCTTGATGAAGATCAAAGCACATGAGTCTACCTTTTATCAATGTCTCTGATTACCTGTACTCTAGAGTCTTGCCAAAATTATGGCCTTAAATTCTCAGGTATATCCCTTCCCCACCTCCGCCTCTGCAAAAGATGCTTTCTGGAAGAAGGACCCAGTTTGCCTTTGTTTCTCAGTCTTTCCCAACACCTAGCATAAAACCGATACACAGTAGGTACTCAACAGTGCCCAACAGCTGTTAAATGAATGAATGAATGCTATTTGATTCTTCTAGAAAACCATTTGTTCTCATCGGTTAGTTCCAATTTAATAGTGAGTACATGCATGTGGTGTTTGTTTTTCCATTGTTAAGATACTTCACTTAGGAGAATGTTCTCCATTTCCCTCCAGATTGTTGCAAAATGTGTCAATTAATCTTTTTATGGCTGAGTAGTACTCCATGGTATACATATACCACATTTTATAATATTAATCCATTCATGAATGGATGGGCACTTGGATTGATTCCACATCTTTGCAATTTGAATTGTGCTGCAATAAACATTTGAATACAGGTGCCTTTTTGATGAAAAGTCTTCCTTTCAACTCAGTGGAAATCAACAGGGGAGAGGGGGAAATAGGGGAGGGGCAAAAACCTAACCAATGGGTACAATGAACAGTATTTAGGTGATGGGCACACCTATAGCCGGGACTCAAGCATTACAAAAGCAATCCATGTAACCTAAAACATTTGTACCCCCTTAATATTTTGAAATAAAAATAAAATAAAATAAAACCAATTTGTTGAAAAAATACAATGGAAATTGGCCTAAATGATATACTTTTTATTTGTTTCTCTTGGGTCTGTAATTTTAATATTTTAGATATTTCTGCACAGATAAGATTTATAAATGATATTCTTAAGTCAGGCTATCAAAGAACTCTAACCCTAAAATATATTGTGTTTATTCCCTTTTATAAATGTCTTTAATAAATTGTGCTTTAATGTTTCCAGCTAATATAGCGTAAGCTGAAAAGATTATTTATTAATATGTAGTTGAATTGAACATCTAATTTTTGATTTGATGGGAAATTCTCTGTCTTCCCTCAGAAGAAATATGTTGATCTTTTTCATATACATTTTACTTTGAATACACATTAAAATATAGAGTATTCTAAAAACATAATTCAGTGCATGTAAGTTGATCTTAAAACATACTCTAAGATCCTGTGCCATATTTATATCCAAGCTTCAAAAGTATGACCTCCTAGTTCTACGAATTTAAAGCTGATATATGGAAGGTTATTTCATAAGGTACATGAAACAATGCATAAATTGGTACATGTTCCCAAATAAATTTATTCACTAGTAAGTAATTTAAAACAGTATTTTAATATTAAAACTCACACATATAGTTTATAGAGTAGAATGCAAAATTCATATGAATTTTTAAGATAAAATACAGAGACTTCAAAGAAATTCAATGCCTAGAGAAAGCAGCTCTGAGCTATCCTTTTGGGAGCCCTGGGAGTACATATTATCCTTCTCTGAAGTCAGGAACTCTTTGGTGGAAAATTTTGAGATGCAATTGAACCAGTTTTGGAAAAAGCATCATCTCAGAATTTAAAAAGAGGTCCATTTAAGATGACAGAACTAAAAG
>CAUYRT010058816.1:0-12499 GCA_963574885.1 Lepilemur ruficaudatus
AATTTTCAGGAAATTCAGCATCTTGACCCAAAGTCCACAAACTGAGCCAATAGACAATTTTTCCACTAAAAAATAGGGTTGCTTGTACCTTTTTTAATTGTAGAAGAGGAAGATATGGTTTGAATTTGGGAAGTCCTATTAGGGAAAAATCCAAGGTCAAAGTAAGACCATGACTTATAATGAGAAGTAGGAAGACTACATGGATGAAACTGTTTCATCACCTTTCTGCCCATGCATGGGTCTAAGTTTGCTGCGTAGAATCTTCTGTGATTATTTGATATTAGCATTTGAAGCTTCTTTCTGTTGGCACATATAACAGTACTCTGGTACTAGCTTTATAATTAAAGGCCACTGCCAAGCCTTCTTAGTATGATCATTTCTGATGAAAAGAGCTACTAAGAACAAAATGAACATAGACAGTTGGTCTCCCTTGACAAAGAGTTCTATTGATCCCAAGTAAGGCTACAGAGAAAAAAGAAATGTAGTAATCTGGAGGGAGGTAAAAATAAACATGAGACTCTTTCATTAAGCTTTCCCTGACCTTGAAATGTTCAAAATGCAATGTTATTGAATCAATTTGTCAAATGACTACTGAGATATAGATTACACAAATCTACCTTAACTTTAATCATAAACCAGCTTTTACTTTAAACAACTCTAGAGTAAATGTAAAAAATGAAACCTGTAGCAAAGAGAACGGTAACTGATTCAGACATATTGCTTATTGAAGAGTTTCGTAAGATAAAATAACTTATGTTTGAAAATAAGTGGTATCTTCTTATTCATATATTTTGACTTTTTTCTAAAAATATGCATTTCATTTTATTTCATGCTGGAACAAACTTAGGAACCTGAAATATGATAAATATGCAAGTTAGTTGTGTTCAGACTGGGGCCATTTCTACATGACTAAAGTGTTTCTGTGTTGAAAAAGATTAAAAAATTATTCAAAATAAAGTACCTGACTTCAGTAGTGATACTTTGCTATATTTTGAAATGTGGAATAAAATGGATGAAAATGTTTTGATCCATTTCTAATTTAAAATGTCACAGTGAAAAAAAATATTCTGGGGTGGACATTTTATTAATGTTTAACTCTGGTCTTTGATTCTGACCCCTAAGAAATCAAATGTTATGGTTATATTTTAAACGATGTCTTTCTTTAGAAGTTTCTAGCTCAATTTGCAGGTGAAATAGATATACTGAGAAAGTTTAGTGGGCAAGTTTCAATGGTCTTGATATTGAAATAAATCTGCAATAACAGTTATACGTACTCACGCAAATATACAAAAACACTTCAGCTTGTCTCAACTGATATTCTTTAGCTAAGTGATATTCTTTTGTAAAAGCTAAAATGACACTTGGCATTTAAGCAACAGAGTAAGGCTGGTCAAGATATGAGTAATTGTGGAACAAAGGCACTGAGGGAAGGGAAAGAAAGTTCCTGTGCTATAATATTTGCAGGGCTTTTTTTTTATATATATATAAAATTTAATTTTTAAAAATATAAAACTTACAGAAAAAGTACACAGAATAACACAATAATTGATTTATGATTTTCATCTTTGTTTTTAAAATATAAACTATAGGACAGAATGTTATTAATAATAAAGAAGTCTCCAGGGGCTTTTAAAAATTAATTTTTCTTTCTGAATGGCAGGAATTAGCCTTAGTAGTTCACAGCCACCTTTCAAAATCTTCAATTTGGCTGTTATAATATAAATATAATCTCTTCTGAAATTATCAGACACTGTTTGGATTTTCAATGTAACACTTTAGTTGTGTATTATCATTTAATTAGAAATATATGCTTTTGACAAATAAATACTCTATCCGGCTTTTTTTTTTTTTTAAGACTGAGTCTCACTCTGTTGCCCAGGCTAGAGTGCCGTGGCGTCAGCCTGGCTCACAGCAACCTCAAACTCCTGGGCTCAAGAGAGCCTTCTGCCTCAGCCTCCCAAGTAGCTGGGACTACAGGCATGCGCCACCATGACCGGCTAATTTTTTCTATATATATTTAATTGGCCAATTAATTTATTTCTATTATTAGTACAGACGGGGTCTTGCTCTTGCTCAGGCTGGTTTCGAACTCCTGACCTTGAGCAATCCACCCGTCTTGGCCTCCCAGAGTGCTAGGATTACAGGCGTGAGCCACCGCGCCCAGCCTCCATCTTGCTTTTAGAATATTTATAATCAATGCAATTAGAAATCACTGCTGAGATGTCTGGAAATTCTAACAAAATTTCTGGGCAGCATATTAATTTAAGGGAAAGACGCATTTTTTGGAATTCTCAAGAATCATTAGGATTGACTTATCTTAATGAACTGTCAGCAAGAGTCAGTGAGGTTTCAGAGAGAAGACTAGTAGCTTTCTTTAGAATTCGTGTAGTCTGGCTCATAGAATTGATTTTTTGAGGTGAGAAAAGATTGGCTTTTCTCCTAAAAAATACTGTACTTATTTTTTAAACACTTGTTTTTTTCAGTGTTGCTGTTTTATAAACTTCTTACAATGTTGCCAACATATTTCTCCTAATATTACAGATTGAATGAGAAAGATTTCTCCTTCCATCATAAAATAACACTGATTATATTCCAAATAACTTCAGTTTATCTTGCTTCTCTTTATGCCTTTTAAGTTGCAGTATTCGCTTGGACTTTATAAATATTTCCCCAATCATCAAAAAAGGGCTAAATTAATAATTAGCAGTAGAAATCAGCATCATTCCATACATTAACCGTCCTTCTCAATTTATTTGAAAACCGAAAGACTAAATTATACTAATTTTAGTATTGGTGTCAAAATGAAACTAGTTGGTACCAAACTTATCTAGTTTTTAACTGCCCAATTTTCATCTCCAATATTTTATGAATATGTGAGTTGTCAATTATTTATGCTAGTATTCTTCCGTAGCAATATGGAAAACCACAAGTTTGGCTGTGTCAAGACATTCAAACCTTCCTGTGAATTAAATGCAGCTCAAAACCACTAGAGAAGTTTTCAAACAATTTCTGGAGATCTGTATTTTTTTATCATCCTGCATGAAAACAGAAAGCAAACAATTTCTCTTGTTTATTCACAGTTTGAACAAATAAATCCCAACTGATGGATGATTGAAAGTAGAGACATTTTTACTTACCACATTTTCCTTATCACAGTATGAACTGAAATCACTTGATACAATTGCAGCATACTGGAGCAGCACTTTATTGATGGTCTAAGAAAGAAAAAAATTGTGAAATTATCCAGGTACGTAGTTTTACACATACTGCTATCCAGGTTAATGCTAAATCAGGCAAACTTTTCATTTGTCTGTTCAGCTGAAAGGTGGCTATGTGCAATCATTCAATCTATGCCCTTGCCAAAAAAGAAAGGATCTCAACTTTACTCAGAAGATACATCGACCTCTTGTGGCAACCTCCTCTATTCTTAGATATTTATCATGGAATGATCTCTAATGCTTCCCCCTGCATCCCCCAAATAGACTCCTTATGCTTTGAATCATCTCTCATGGTTTCTAGTCCCTACCCACCCCTTCTACCTACCATGCCAAAATTCTTCATGGTGGTCATCTTCTGAAATTTCTCCAATGTTCCTAAATACCTCGTTTATAAGTGGGGTCAGAGCCTTCCTGTGCGCATCACTTAGCTATGACTATTTTTAGTAATTTCCTGTGATAATGAGTCATATTGAGTAATATCAAAAACCACCTCTTAAAACCTAAAATTTCAGCTTTTACATTACATTATTTCTACACTGCAATCTATCTTTTTTTAATAAAGTTACTTAGTAACACATTATTTGCTAAAATTATTGCCTTATCTTCCCCTCTTGCTGTCCTTTTCATCTTAATTCCACATTTTGTTTTGCTGTCTAATAACTATTTCTGAGCCTAAGAATGTCCTGTTTTTATTAATTATACAAAACAGAAAAATGAACCATGTTTATTATATTTTATTTCAATTACTTAAAGATATATTGAGTTTTCATTATACTGCTTTTACATATAGATTGAATCATAGTAAACCACATGTAGATGTGATTTGCTTAGGTGAGATAAAGCATCGATGAAAGAAGTATGTTATCTCTTTTCACAGAAAAGCAAAGACAAAAAGCTTTTTATTTTCTTTTGTGTACAACAAACTTGTCTAAATTTTCTTAGTGGCTCAAAGTCTACCAGGGGTGATACTCCAAGGAGTAACCTGAAAAAGAGACGTTTAATCTACAAAGGTGAAATCACCAAATTGACTATGAACTTCTTTTATAGACTTTTAAAATCACAATGAAAACCTGAAATCAGGGATAACATGCAGACAGAAAGTTGATACTTTGTAGAAGGACACGGTAACATGGTAACAGGCATCAATTTAATTAGAAAGTCTGCCTTCAAAAATATAAAATCTTATCAAGCAGCAGACCAATAAATCTAGGAAAACAGATGGCTGATCAAACTATCTTTTAAATGTGCCTCTTCAAATTCTACTTTAGACATAATGTTGAATTACTTTGGGCTTACCTAAGGGAATATAATTCATATGTACATACAAACACTACTCTCAATTTGCAGTTTCTTAATGACAATTAAACTTTAAGAATCATTTTACCCTATTGCAAAAACAAAAACAAATGCTACCCATAATCCTGACTGTAGGAGATTGTTATAACTCAGGCATTATAACTTGCTCAAGATAAAGTTTGGACAGCATGAAAATCCTCTATAACCCAGTATCATTTAGATACCTGCTGGGTATCTGTTCAGACTGACATACTGAACAGCTCCCCCCACCCCTGAAGAAGAAAGGGGAATCTGGACATCCATTTATGATCATTCTCACGGTATCCCCATGCTCTACAGCTTTGCTCTATTTCATAGGTTCCCCTCACCTCTGTCCCAGTTCCCTGAATTTCTGCCTAGAGACAACTGATTCTGGGATCTCACATCCATTAATCTACAAATTCCAAGGATAGCAAGCCAGGGTGAGCTATAAATAAGGAAAAGTGCACAGTTATGTAGGATCTAGTTTAAGACTGTGTTCCCGTAACAGTTACAGGTACATTGCTGTGATAACCCCCATCTACTTACTAATGTAAAAAGTACACCTGAATGAGAATGTACAAGGCACATTTTAGGGGCAACTTCAAAATAACATCCTAATTTATTCAACTAAGTAAATCACTACCAGTCATTGGTTCTTTCATACTAATACGTAGCTGCATATGACATGTTTCTTAAGTCATTGGTTCTCGGAGTGTAGTTCTGGGATCAGCCAACAGCATAAGCATCACCTAGGAATTTGTTGGAAATGCAAATTCGCTGGGTCCTATCCTAGATCTACGGAGTCAGTACCTCAGGAGGTGAGCCCCAGCAGTGTTTTAACAAACCTCCAAGTGATTCTGATGTACGCTAAGTTTGAGAACCACTGTCCTAACTAATGCATGGCAGAGTGGAGGTAACTCATAAGAGGGAACTGCTCATGGAAGGGGTAGCTGACAAGGCCTGGAGGATAGGACTCCTGGGTGTGTGAATTTGGGTTAGGATTTTATCTTTGGGGAACTGCTGGTCTTCAGAAGTAAGGATAGTGCAGATGGAGAGGCAACAGACAGCCTAGTAGGGACTGTCTGCATTTTGTTCTATAATAAAACACAGCTTATGTGAAGAGCCAGTCATGAGGTTCAGAGGCCTCTTCTATGGATACAGCAAAAGAACTGCTATTCCAAGAGCGGCAAATTAAATAAGATGAAATTCTAATAGGATTGTGGCAGTAAAGTCAGTGATTCTGTAGCATTTAAAGGATCAGACAGGATGAGTAAAGTATCTCCCAGCCTAAATCAGTTCTGATTTGACATGCAGCTACTGGTGGAGTATTGAGTGGGATGGACGTCAACTACTCAGACAAAGTCATTGTGGTTTTCTGAGCTAATGTCATGCTAGTAGGAGTGGGCTACACATTCTGTTAACACTTCCAGTTGTCCCACCTAGTGTATTGCTCTTATGATCAGTAGGATAAGAACTCTCATTCAAAATTCATCTTTTGGCCGGGTGCGGTGGCTCACACCTGTAATCCTAGCACTCTGGGAGGCCGAGGCGGGCGGATCGCTCAAGGTCAGGAGTTTGAAACCAGCCTGAGCAAGAGCAAGACCCCGTCTCTACTAATAATAGAAAGAAATTAATTGGCCAACTAAAAAATATATAGAAAAAATTAGCCGGGCATGGTGGCGCATGCCTGTAGTCCCAGCTACTCGGGAGGCTGAGGCAGAAGGATCACTTGAGTCCAGGAGTTGGAGGTTGCTGTGAGCTAGGCTGATGCCCCGGCACTCTAGCCCGGGCAACACAGTGAGCCTCTGTCTCAAAAAAAAAAAAAAAAATTCATCTTTTCATTAACTTTTTATCCATGGATCAATATAATATTAGAGCAATGCAAGGAGGACAAGAAGATTATCATATCACTTGAGTAACATTAGAAATGTGACTTGAATGCTTTATGTACTGTATTTTAACACATGCAACTTAAGAGAGTTTCCACCACAGATGCATATATTTGGCCTTAAGGGTAAAAATAAATGATGACAGTTTATTCTCCAAATAACCAATTGACTTCTGACTACACTGGATGAGATGGGAGTATCGCTTAGTGGTTAAAAGCATTCCGTCCATACCAATTCTAGTTGCATGCCTTGTTTCAGTGTTTTAAACTTTTTGAGTCTGTTTCATCATTTGAAAATTTAGGGAAAATAACAGTACCCATTTCCTGGGGTGGTTGTGAAGAATAGGCAAGATAATATATATAAAGTATTAGCATAAAATAATGTTCAAAGAATTACTATTTTTTAAAATTAAGTTTAGGTTTCCAGAGAACAAAGAACAGGAATGTGTGTGTCTCATTCACCACAGAACCTCCTGCACCTGGCAGCCAGGCTCAAACTCAGGACTCAACATTTGTTTTTTCGCTTTGATGTAATATTAAATATGTCTCTCCTTTATATCTCTTTTTAAAATTAAACTACCTATACTTGTCAAGAGCAGCAGTAGAGTCAAAGGAATATTCACTACTCACATGCCATTGTATCACTCATCACAGCTCCTGCGTGTTCCTGATATGAAATTGGAAGCATTTTTTGGAAGCTTATTCGGTCCTAAATACTCTTTAGTAAGAACAAATTGTCCCTTTAAATTCTATTTTAGAATGCTAAATCTTCTAAAACTGCGGTCCCCAACACCCATGACTGTGGCCTGGTACAGTCCTTGGCCTGTTAGGAACCAGGCCATCCATCACCACCTGAGCTCCGCCTCCCCATCCTCCGCCCCTTCCATGGAAAAATTGCCTTCCATGAAACTCTGCCCATCCTATCTGAAGATATCATTAATATGTCTTATCTCCAGGAGGACTGTTTACATCAATGTAAGTTCCAGAAAGACAATGTGATTTCAGTATATTTTGATAAAAGGATCCCACTTTTTATAACCCGTCTGCCTAACTACTCTGAGGATGAAATCTAGTTACTTTTCTAATAGTTGGTACCATTGTAATGTCACTAAATATATTAACTCTGAGATTTTTAAATTCTCATGTGATCCTGCTTTCACTACAAGTCCTACAGAATTCAAGAATAGCACGTGACATACTTTTTCAAACACGGTCCCTAATGACCCAGTTTCATTCTTTCTTGGCATTCTTCCAAAATACAGCATCTCATTAAGAAAAGACTTAGAGAATTTTTGGAATTATTCTCCTACAGATTTCATCATATTGGGAAATGGGAATCATCTAAGGAGACTATGAAAGCCCCCTGTAAGAGTGATTCAAGTAAATGATTTTTAGCTATTATGTTAAAATTGGGAGATTAGTCTTCCTAATTAATAGAAATAAATATGTAAGTTCAAAATATTTCAAGGCAAATAAATATTGTAGTACTGTTTAGGCTGATAGTTTGTCTTCCCAAAAAGTTTCACTGGCTCTTCATTTTTTTGCTAAATAATTTCAGCCACTTTGCCTGTTCTTTAAGGCTCTTTACAATGTGAACCTAGTTGTCCAACCTTAGCTCCATGAACCTTCTAGGAAGCCTATGCTTTCTCCCATTTGGGACCTCTTAGGCTAGAATCCCTGAGTCATAGAATGGCGGAGAGCTCCCTCACAGGGTCACCCACCCCATTTCTGATGTTTTGTGAGCAAGAAGTAAATTTTTGTGGTGTTAAACCATAGAGTTTCTGGGTTTGTTTCCTCAATATGAACTATCCTATCACATTTAATAAAGATGCAATCTCCTGGAAGAGATCTTCCCTAATCCATCAATCAGATAACCACATTTAAACTTTTCCAAGAGATAGGGCCAATGACAGGATCAGGACAAAGCCTTCCATTCATAAAAGACTTCAACTATATAAAAGACTTTTTATAATGATGCCAAACACAGTTATGTGCTCATTGTGTTTGTCTCTGTGGTTAAAAGCAGTAGCGTGTTAAATGTACACATCTGCTATGGGCTGAATTGTGCACTCAAAATTCATTTTGAAGTCCTAACCCTCAGTACTTCAGAATGTGACTGTGTTTGGAGACAGGGCCTTTAAAAAAGTAATTAAGATGAAGTTGTCAGGGTGGTCCCTAGTCCAATCTGTCTCGTGTTCTTACAAGAGGAAATATGGATACAAAAGGAGACACCAGACATGCCAACACGCAGAGGGAGGCTATAAGAGGACACAGCGAGAAGATGGCCATCTGCAAGCCAAGGGGAGAGAACCCAGAGAAACAAAACCGGTAGACACCTTGATCTTGGATTTCTAGCTTCCAGAACTGTGAGAAAATAAATTTCTGTTGTTTAAGCCACTCAGTCTGTGGTTATTTCATTATAGCAGCCCTAGCAAACTAATCAAACATCCTAACTACTACACAATTTAAATAGGGTTTTGGCATTTCCTTATTTCTTAACATGTCAAATATATACGCGCGCGCGTGCGCGCGTGTGTGTGTGTGTGTGAACGTGTCATAGTTGTTCACAGTTTTGGCCCTACCATGACACGTTTTTTGAAGTCAGAGATTATGCTTGTTCATGATTACATCTCTCAAGGTGGCTAATAAAGTGTGCAAGTGAGGCAATCAGTAAGCACCTGTTGAATTAACAGCTGAAACCTCAGTCGTCACTCAACCCACCAAGCCAGACTTATATTTAGATCAGCCAGACATAGAACTGTGTAAGTAGTTTCCCTAAATTACTATGTTTGTCATGTCACTACCCTGCATAAAAATCTCCAAATGTTCAGGGTTTCCTAAATTGACATCTAATCTTCTCAACCTGGAAAGCAGAGCTCCTCAAGGTCTGGGCCATCTTCACTCTCCCAACCTTTCCTACTGCTTCCCCCAGAAGGGTTGTTTCTCTCTGCCCTTGTCATGTCATGCTCAGTTTCACCTATCCCTTTGTTCTCGCTATTCCTCTGGCTTAGGATGCTTTTTCTAAGCGTCTATTTCAGCTCTCATCATATTTCTCGCCTCTCAATTTACTGTAGATCTCACTATGCTTGAAGCTGAATTGTGTCCCTTTCATGCCATCTTCTAATTACTTTATGTCATGTGTTCTGGAGTATTATACAGAATTTTTTTTTTAAGATTTGACGGGGAGAGACTGCTTCTTTTATTTCTTATATTTCCCTTGAAACTCTTGGCAAAGAAGTAAGCACCTAGCAAGCCACCTTAGATTTTAAGAGAAGAGGCCTTTAGAGAAATTTGGCTGATCAAAATCAATCTGTCAAATGTGAAAACTAAATTCATAAAAAAATGAAGTATTCAGATTCACACTGTAATTATTGGTTAATTTGTAATCAGAATTCAGTTTTCGTGACTTGAACTCCAGTATACATTTTACTATACCACAGCATCTGCTAAAACATCCTTGTCAATTTGCATATAAAATGCCAAGGGTTACTTTCAGCTAGAAAGTCACATTGGAAACAGAAATTATTTGACCATCCATGACAATCTCTTCAATTATAAGTGACTGAGTCATCAGTGTGAATAATAAATAGATTTTTAAGATGAAAAATCCATATTAAAGAAATAGGAAGTCCAGTAAATGAGATGATAATCTTAGAAACAACTGAACCTATTAGTACAGAATTACAAATTAAATTAGGGTATGGTGTCAGAGAAGACTAATGCTATAAAACGATGGCATTTTTCAGGTTGTCAAAGTCCGAGGAGGGAAAATAAGATCATTCCATTTAACCTACCTTTGCAAATCTTCTCATTAAGTGAGATAATGTTTCAGGATTAGGGCATTCCAGTTTCTTAATAATCTCAAAACTCTGATTAAGCTGAGCAAAGACGTCAACCACGGAGCAAGAGAAGAGGGCATGATCAGATGTCTGCTGGAACTGAGGGGAGAGGAGGTGAGACCATCCCAATAAGCGCATTAGCAGGGGTGTGGGAAAGAGTCTTTATTATTTCACATAAACAACTAAATCTTTCATACCATTGACCTACATTACCAGGTAATAAAATGCTTACTTTAAAATCATTTATCTCCTTTTCTGGACAGTGTAGTGGAACTAATATCCTAGGCCAAGCTGTTGCTGAGTGGTTTTTCCACTGCTGAATTGAGGGACTGTTTCTTTCGTATTTCTCTTTCCCCATGGTCATTAGAATAGCTTAGCAAGCTGGTTGTGGGTCAGGACTTTGAGAGACGCTTTAGAGGGACTGGGAAGGTACCTGCTCCTAATCTAGAAATTCTAGAAAGTTTCCAGGACGACAAAGAAGTTTTGTACAAGCTTGGGGAACTTATAGATTCAGACCAATTTGAGAAGTAAACAAGAATCTCGGGAAAAAGGGGGGATTGATTTTTCTTTTTTTTAATTTAAGCAATTCTCTAGTGTTCTACCAGCCCTTTAAAATTGTGTTTTAAATTTATTTTGGTCGTCGGGGAATTAAAACAAAACCACATTAGTAACAATAAGCCTTGCCATTTCCATTAGCTTAAAAGCAAGTAACGTGACTGAATGTGACAATTTAAACTCACTCCATCTTTTTTGTCTCTTCCCAGTGCTCCATGAAGGAACTCCATTGATACATCTTCATTTTCATCTAGCCACTGCATGACAAAAGGTTCAAACCACCTAAAAAAATTAATCATGTTAGATACCACAAAGGACATCACTGCATATAATTCACAAGAATGCTGCTATTTCTTGTATGAATGTAATTCAGGATCAAAAATCTCCTTTCTTTTCCCTTCTCTCCAGTTTTGCTTCTTCAGAGACCTTTACCTTCACTTCATCAAATATCCCCCTCTCTTTTACCTTAAATCTCTACCTCTTTCTTGCCTCTTCCCAGGCCGCCTCAAATATGCTTACCTTTGACTTTTTAATTATGATCTACAATATGTCTGCAATTGGTTTTTACAAATGATCTAAGTTTCAAAGTTCTTTATTCCATAGGGATGCCCACATCAGGAACTACTTATTTAGAACACCATCCATTCCCCACTGCATTGAGTTGGCATCGTTGATGCAAATCTGGTAACAACATTGTGTCAATCTGTCTCTGGACTATTTTGTTTCTTTGATTTACTTGTCATGCACTAATGCAATAGTCTTTTATGATATTAGTAAGTCTTGATAACCAATAATGTACTTCTCTAGCTTTTTAAACTTCCTCTTCAAGACTGCCTTGGTATTCTCAGCCCTTTGCATTTCTACATGTATTTTTGAATGAACTTGTCTATTTGCACAAAATTACCTTTTGGAATTTTTGTGGGATTACATTGAATCTGTAAGTCAATGTGGGGAGACCTACCATGTTTATAATAATATATCTATTTAGGAACATTGCATATTTGATTTAGGATAAATTTTCCTGACTTCTGTGTAACAATTTGTACAATATTGGTGATATTTTTTCCTTAAACATTTGGAAGAATTATATTTGGGGCTAACTGAGCATGAGATTTTATTTGTGACATATTTTTAATTAAGGATTCAATTTTTAAAGAGTTACAGGCCCATTAAGAGCATATACTTTTCTTGTATCAGCTTGATATGTTCTATTTTTAAAGAAATTTGTGTATTTTGTCTGTCTAAGTTTCTAGATGCACTGGCATAAATATTCACTTTTTAAAAATTTTTGTAGAATATTTATGATGTCTTTTCTTAATAATGGTAAATCGTGACTTCTTTTTTTCATATGCTTCCCTAAGGCTTTTTTGATATTTTTTTAAACAACTTTATTGAAGTATAATTTACATACCATGGAATTCATCCATTTTAAGTGTAAAATTAAATGATTATTAGTAAATTTACCAAGTTGTACAGCCATTCCCACAAATCAGTTGTAGAGCATTTCCTTCCCCCTATTAAAAGCCCTCATTCCCATCCCCAACTTCAGGGACCCACTAATCTGCTCCCTGTTTCTATAGATTTGCCTTTTCTGGACATTTCATATGAGTGGAATTATATAATATGGGAATTTTGTCTCTGATTTCTTTACTCAGCATTTTTTTTATTTTTTTATTTTTGGT
>CAUYRT010058817.1:0-21656 GCA_963574885.1 Lepilemur ruficaudatus
CATGCCTGGCTAATATTTTCTATATATTTTTAGTTGACCAATTAATTTGTTTCTATTTTTAGTAGAGATGGGGTCTCACTCTTGCTCAGGCTGGTTTCGAACTCCTGACCTTGAGCAATCTGCCCGCCTCGGCCTCCCAGAAAAGGACAATGCATGAGGATCCAGTTATCATACAACTCAAATGCAGGGGAACTTCAACAGTTTATAGTGCTTTGAGGCAAACTGGAAGAGAACAGATTCCTAGAAAGAAAATAGTATATGTACAAAATAATACTATAATCACAGTCTGGCTTAAAGAATCCTCCCTTTGGCCTGTGACTCCTATTATACTCTTGGTAACATATTTATGCCCTAGAAATGGAATATTTACATGTCTGCATCTCCTACTAGACTGGAACCTGCTAACTAATATTGTAAAAAAAGTTTAATATCTCATAAAGATACATATGAATAGCTAATGGATGAGTATTTTAATTAAATGTTAACTGGTATTATATACAAGCTTTATTATGTGCCATTTGCTATGATTTCTTACTCAACTAAAGTGTTTACATAAACAAATGGTACCATTATAGGCTGTCTGTGGGCCTATGGGCATAGACTTGCTATAACTAATATAATTATTATTTTTGGAGAAAATTGGATTTTGTTTATAATATGTACAGCTATATCCTAGTTGAAGAATAAAGAAAATACCACAATATGATGCATTTAGGATGATTAATACTTTCTAAAACTTTTTTCCCTAAAATCTGCTTTTTAAAAAACAATTTCCATAACTAAAAGTTTTTTATCCAAAGATCCTATAGTGGAGTTGTTAGTTTCTTATATACCTGTGTTAACATTAGGGGCAATAAACAATTTTCTCAGTTTTCCCTGAAAAGTTATTGTCATAAAATAACTTCTAGATGGCTCAAAGTCATCAGACTACTAGAATTAACATACATATATAGATCTCAGAAGCTTTGGTGTCCCTGAAATCAAAGGGAATGTCCTACAGCCACACAAAGCAATAGTCAAGAATGTCCCTCTTTGATGTTTTATAGCTCAAAAGATTTTAAATTCTATGCCTAATGGAGAATTCATTTTATTCTAAACTTTATGAGTGTTTCAGTTCAACTTGATCTAATAATCAAGTAATACACTGACAATCATCAGGGAAGCACAATAGAGAGTTAAAGATATTGATATTGGTAGACTCAGCATAGTGGCAGCATTTAGAATTAAAGTGAACTATGAATCTTGATATCTTATTCTAAAAAGGAAATTAACAAAAGAGAGACTATCCAGGGACTAAATGATTTCTTATTCTTGGAAACAACAAATGAGACATTCCAGATGCTATGTTAAAAAATTAAGATAAAGAGAACACATGATAGTAGTCCTCAAACATTTGAGGAGTTCTCATGTCAAAAGAGTAAGGAGAGAGATTAGACTTTAGTACTGAGTTTCTTTTATTTATATTGTACTTTTTGATCCTTATGGACAGACTCAGGCCCAAAATCCAAGAACTGGCTCTCAGTAAAAAATTTATTATCCCAAGCTTGGTTTTATTTTCTCCTTAACAGAAAATCAGTGCAGCACACATAACATAAAAATCATTCTTCCCCAGTCAAGCTAGATGCGGTTTTCTTTCTTTTCTTCAACAGGGTAAAATGGCCAATGACAGGAATAGCTAAATATAAGATTCAGAGTAAGAGCAAACTACTGTCCAAATATGTGGCTTTTATTAGCAGTCAAGATTCTCTATGATCTGTGCATTAAAAATAGTGAAAGTCAGCATTTTATTATTCTTTTCATTGATTTTTAAAAATATTTTCACAACAACAATAACAATGACTAAACCAAAATATGACCCTTTATACCTCCAAACTACTTCCAGAATATTTGGCACTATTGAACTCTTAATGAAAATTAATGAAGGCTTCTTTTTTTGGTCTCCCAGAAATGGGGCATTTGGAGATGTTTATGAAAAAACATGAATGTTTTCATGTTCTATTGTTTTCTTTGTAATGATGTCAACTTTACTTTGTTATTTTTTGACAGACAATAAAGATTACGATGCATACTTATCATACACCAAAGTGGATCCTGATCAGTGGAATCAGGAGACTGGGGAAGAAGAACGTTTTGCCCTTGAAATCCTACCTGATATGCTTGAAAAGCATTATGGATATAAGTTGTTTATACCAGATAGAGATTTAATCCCAACTGGAAGTAAGTTAATGTTTTCATTAGAGAATATGCATATTTGTATGAGTGTCCATGTAGTCATCACTTTTTACACAAAATTTTAATTTTGGGTCTTTTACTTGAAAAATTATATTTGTTAGTTTCCAAAGAAAGAAATGTTTTTGTGTGTTCACATGAAATTTAATTTTTGATAGCTCAGAGAACATACTTCGTTCCATTGTTCTATAAAGCATCTCATTTTATGAGCCTTGACATTTAAAGAAACCCAATGAGAGATTTGTATCTAGGAAAACCATTTCCAACATTAAAAGAAGCAAGGCCCAACTCTACTCAAAGTGATCATTGGCTATTTTCATCTTCTCAAGGTGTTACCCAGCAATCAACAATTCTCTGGGTTTTTTTGTTTCTGTTTTCGTTTTTGTTTTTTTCCGCCCTCTCAGCCCAGCTTTTCCCGATTCTGGGAAGAACCAGGAGAGAATGCCAACCATTCTCATTTAATGTATGAAAGAGAATCTCCCAGGGCTTTCTGGACCAAATATTCCATTCATTCATCCTTATGCACTCTTTTCTCTTTTGTAGCATACATTGAGGATGTGGCAAGATGTGTAGATCAAAGCAAGCGGCTGATTATTGTCATGACCCCAAATTACGTAGTTAGAAGGGGCTGGAGCATCTTTGAGCTGGAGACCAGACTTCGAAACATGCTTGTGACTGGAGAAATTAAAGTGATACTAATCGAATGCAGTGAACTACGAGGAATTATGAACTACCAGGAGGTGGAGGCCCTCAAGCATACCATCAAGCTCCTGACAGTTATTAAATGGCATGGACCAAAATGCAACAAGTTGAACTCTAAGTTCTGGAAACGTTTACAGTATGAAATGCCTTTTAAGAGAATAGAACCCATTACACATGAGCAGGCTTTAGATGTCAGTGAGCAGGGGCCTTTTGGGGAGCTGCAGACTGTCTCGGCCATTTCCATGGCCGCGGCCACCTCCACAGCTCTAGCCACTGCCCATCCAGATCTCCGTTCTACCTTTCACAACACGTACCACTCACAAATGCGTCAGAAACACTACTACCGAAGCTATGAGTATGACGTACCTCCTACCGGCACCCTGCCTCTTACCTCCATAGGAAATCAGCATACCTACTGTAACATCCCTATGACACTCATCAACGGGCAGCGGCCACAGACAAAATCGAGCAGGGAGCAGAATCCAGATGAAGCCCATACAAACAGTGCCATCCTGCCACTGTTGCCAAGGGAGACCAGTATATCCAGTGTAATTTGGTGACAGAAAAGCAAGGGACATCCCGTCCCTGGGAGCTTGAGTGGAATCTGCAGTCCAGTGCCTGGAACTAAATCCTCGACTGCTGCTGTTAAAAAACATGCATTACAATCTCTAGAACATGAGGAAAAACAGGGTCTTGTACATATGTTTTTTGGAATTTCTTTGTAGCATCAGTGTCTTCCTGTTTTACCATGTCTCTTACCATTACATTTTTGACTTTGTTTTATATGTCATTGGAATTTGTAAATTTACATTTTTTTTAAAGAAGAGACTGATGTATAGATAGAAAACCCTTTTTTGCTTCATTAGTTTAGTTTTAGAATGGGTTTTTATTTCCTTTTTTTTTAAAGTTTCTTTTGCTTTTAACATTTCCTTGGGGTGCTTGGACAAATCTATCCGATGGGACAAGGAGCACCGGATCCTCTCTCGAGTTCTGCGTAGAATCAACTGGGCCACACCGGCCTTCAGATAGCAGAACAATGAAGGCCAGCATTGCTATTCGGGGAAAAACAAAAACATGAGAACACTTGTTCATAGGAGGGCCTCCAGCCAGAGCCCTGAATCTCTTCCTTGTCCTGTCTCTCCCCATCTCTACCTTTCTAATGGCGGCATGATGTGCAAACTCTGCGGAGGGGTGGGGGTGGGTCTAACTGTCTTAACATTTAATTCACTGCTCTACAGAATACACTCTAGACCCAAAGGTGTGCTAGTTACTTGACAGTGACTACTACAGAGTACTAAGAAGAGAAGATCAAGGGCATGAAAATGGGGAGAGTGTTGTTTCCATTTTTTAAATGAGTTGACGTACCCTTATATATATATATATATATATATAAATATATATAAACACAGCAAAACAAAACAAACAAACAAAAAAAAAAAAACAAAAAAAAAAGAAGAAAAAACAAAAAAATCAAACCCTATATTTGATCACTTCCTGGAAAGGCATGAATGTGTTTGTGGCTGTTTTTCTTTAATATTCTACTTCCTCTTTCCCTCTATAATTTTTCTGCAAATGAGATTATGTGCAAATGCCAGGGAAGTTAACTCAAAAGAGTGAATCAACGCAAGTCAAAATGAAATTTACATTGAAGGCTTCCAAACCAAAGGGAAGGACAGGATGTGTCATCAAATATGTTTTGTTACCTTGTATTATACAAAATATTATTTTCTAAAAAGTCAGAGAAAAATCTATGAAACTTATTATTGTGGGGTCCCCTTGTATTTAAATGTTAACTCGCTTGTATTTAATTTTCAATGCTACATTCGAAATTAAGTGGTTCAGTTTGTGAACATAAGCAACACTTATTAATATCAAGGTGTTTAAATAAGAACTCAGGAGGTCAAATATATGGATACCAACCAAGATCAGTATTTTTAAAACAGGCATTATTTCCACAAAATAGTTTTTAAAGTAGATCAGAAAGTGTTTAAAATAATTAATTTTACTGTATAAAGAATTTGCTTTTTTAACTATATAATTCTATCTTTCAGAAAACAGAAAGCTGATGCTCCCAGGAAATTCATCCCTTACCATTTAGCTTTATGTTTGAAATCAATGACATAAGCAGCTAATTCATACTCATGTTAAGGATGATGCAAAATCAATCACAAAGGAATCTTCAGAGGGCAGAGTTATTAAAAGAAAATATTACCTATGTAGTTTCTAGTTAAAAAATCAATGTGATAAAACACTGATAATAGAATTTATACATTAATTTAGTGATTCATTGTAGGAATTTCCATCCCAGTTATCATCTTTGGGCTTGTGTAGTGACTACTATATGTTTGGTGTATTCTTACCACCATATAATGAGAAAGCAACTCTACAGTTTTGGTCACAATACTAAGGTGTGAGCCAGCCACAAAAACAAAAATAAATAAGGTATAAACTGCAGTAGAGATCACTGGGGAGAGTAAGATTGAATTGCAAATGTATGAGAGATGAGTATAAGCATTTTGTAACCAAGCAAAGGTCTCAGTATCTGTGTGACAAGGTAAAGGAGCCTTGGGATGTGTATTGATTTTTATTTGCTTAAGAATGTTTAGCTCCCTGACAACTTGCCTGGGTCCTTCTCTAAAATCTTTTCCCCTTGTTCCCTTTGGATCTGTGTCACATTTTCCACAAACCAGGATTGAAGCTGCAAGGATGTGTAAAACTTTAAGGTCAGCTTTGCACATTGAGTTATTTTCAGAATTCAAGAAGGCCATTGTTTACTTTGTACTATGGACACCTGTCAGGGACTGGTGGCAGTGAAACTTATTGGACTGGATTCCAAATTCCCCAGTGCTCAGAAAACTGTAAACATGGCAATGGCCTGGTTTATTTCTTTGTTTTTTATTTTTTTAAAAAAATTTTAAGTGCACGATGGAAGTGTGGAATAAATGTAGAGGAAGTTATCAGACCACAGTCATATTTTAGGCATCCATAGGTGTTAATTTAGCTGTATTGGGAGTCCATTTTTTGTTCTATTTTTAGTGTAGATTTAAGCATTTTGAATAGCATGATTAAGGGATTGATGGGTAATATTTGATATTCTCACAACTTAAGAAACTTCTTTTCCTCTAATGCTTTTTCATATTAAAAAAAATGAAAGAAATGCAGAAGAAGCTATCTATGGCTTTAGAAACATTCCTCCCAAGTATTCCTCTATCAGCTCCATGTGAGAACAAATGAAGGAAACTGTCATGTGTTCACGTGCTCTATGTTTAACAAAAGTTCTGTTAGAACTCACAATAAAAAGAGAAAAAAATGTATTTCCCCTAGTGCTTAGGTTTCATCCTTCTCTTTTTTTTGGTGGGGGCTGTGGGGGATAAGAATATTCTAGTTGTAAAAACAAAGTTGAAAGTGTGACTATGTTAGCCAAGCTGGGAGAGAGAATGGACTCCCAGACTTGGACATGTGTGATGTTTGATTTTGCCTGCTTTTCATCAATCACCGCTTGGGCTCTGAATGACACATTATGGATTCAAAAGTCCATCTGGTTCTTTGTGTAACCTCTACTTGCTGCTTATGAGCGTCCTACCCTTTATTCTGGTGCTCAGATCTTTTATTATTTAATTTGTACTCCATTCCTTAGGTCTCCTATGCGCAGAGAAGACATTTGTATCTCATATAGCCAGCTGATTTAAGTTCAAGTCTATGAAAAAAAAAAAAAAAACAAGACATGATGTGTTGAGACCTGAACCTACTATATTTCTATAGCTAAACACCTGATTGTTCAAACAGTAACCATTTTGTGACTATTACTTTCTTCGTAGTATATGTATTTGAACCATATCAACTTAATCTTAAAAATATAGATGGTGGTTTCTTCCGTATTTCATTATTATCTAGCATTTTATAACAAGAACAAATATTAACTGAGAGCCAACCCCTAAACTGTAAGTAAGTTTTGTTTATCCTAGAATAGTCATTAACTTTTCAGATATCATTCATGTAAATTGAGATTACCATTTCTAGGAAAACATCGATTCGTACATTTGTGAATTGTTTTCAGATTCTGAAATGATACCCTAGTTCTCCTTTTTCTAAGGAGTATTTTTTATCTTGTGCTAATTTCTAATTTCTTTCTTTTTTATTAGCTTAAGTTTATATTACTAGTCCCAGAAGAAAGCTTACTTAAATTTAAAGAATAACATCAGCATTGTACAAGTGAAATGACAGAATGGAACTAAGAATATGAGAATACACAGACACAGAAGAGGAAAATCTCTTACTGTCTCTGATCTAAACTTGGTAATTAATCCCATTATTGACATGGTTGATTTATAGAGGTGAACTATTGTTAAATATGTTAGAAATCCCACCTACAGACACATATTCCCTATTGCTGAAGAATTTTTCTAATAACATACCGTTATTACAAAGAGATGATGATGCGGCTGGGTTCCTTAAAAGGAGAAGCTTGTCATTGGAAGCAGAGGCTATTCCTCGCCTTGTCTTGAACCTTTCCCATTCTATTGTTCTGAAAAAAGAAAGTAACTAAAGGTCAAATTTTGATTATCCTTAGTAATAGACCTCAAACTTGGGTTCAAGGATACCTTTGATCTATAAAAACGATTAAAGAAAATGATGTAGCCCTCAAAATTCCAGACAAAATTGTTAATGTGTATAAAACTGTGTCTGTGTCTGGGTGTGACTTTCAAGACATCCATCACCGAAATAAAGCTGTTGATGTTTGGATTTAGAAATATTCTCAGAAACTGATATTTAGATAAACCCACGTATCCTGCAAGCATTGTTGTGTATACCACGCCTTACCTTCATTCGTGAAAATTTAGGGGGTGATCATTGTTCTTCTAATAGAGGCAATTTCTCTTCCAAAATGGCCTTTTTGGGAGACTTAGTATATAGTGAAGAAAAACTTTGTATGATGACAAATAATTCATGTACAGATAAATAAGTATTGACTATTACTATTGTGATAATTTACTCATTTCTTCATCCATTTAAAAAATAGTTTGGGGGTAATATAAAATCATGTAATTTGGCAATGATGCCTTATTTCATTAAACTCCTTTATGATTTGTGTTTAATCATGTTTCCTACAACAAAATTAAGAATTCACTCAGTACAACCAGTACAGGAAGAGAAGAAACAACCATTTGACATGTTTTTCCAATAAAATAAACAATTTTCAAATGCACAGATTTAGAATTGGTTACAAATTTGATTTTCAGCAACTGTGTTTTTTTGCCAGTTTCATGATTTATGATATGACTTTGGAGCAACATGAAGAATTTTGAGAATGAACCAAAGTGAGATGGTGGTTATTTAGTTTTACTTTTTACTTGTGATTAGTAAGCAAGGCAAAAGTTTGTGCTATGGTAATAAATTGAGATATTGTCACAAAGAGCAGTAAGATCTGACTAAATTTGAGTAAGGCAACAGGATGATATGATGGTGATGATGATGATGATGATGATTTCATTCTAATCCTAATTTTATGTGCCTTGTCATCATCAAACATCTGTCACATCCACAGAAAATGCCCAGACTAAAAGAAAAGGAACTCAGATCCCATCATCCATTAAGTACCATTTCTTCCTTCTAGACTTAGAACACAAAACATCTCTCCATCTCTCCATTTAGACACATAAGATACATATATATGTATATATGCATATATATATATGTAAATTCCTCCTGCTCATTAGAAAATTTTCCTTTGACTAGCCTCTGTGTCTACTGACAAACTTGTTTCTGGATTGCTTCATTAAAGTAAAGTAAGGTACTGTTGTTGTTCTACCATTCACTACCTTCATTGATGCATCGCCCATGGTCCATAAGTCTGAAAAGTATTCTCTTTTTAACAAAGGAGATCATTCTAAAAATATCATTACACTGTGTTCCCTCCACTACTAAATGAATAGAACCCAAAAAACTACATATGAACTTGAGAGTATTACATGTAGTATTGATGTTGTGTAAATTTTAATCTTCGTAATCCAGATTACGTTAAGTTTCAAAGGGCATGCTGTGTCATTTAAAAAAAAACAAGATTTAATGTGAAATGACATTATTACATAGTGCATGAATATGTGGCAAAGTAATTTGGATCTATCTTTACTAGTCAATGAGAGATTAAATTTGGGAGATTGGATGTGAGTGTTTTAGGTTAATTCTCAACTGAAATGAAGACATCTTAATGTTAGGATACATGGGCAGTTGTCCATATTCCTTGCAGTATATGACCCTGTTAACTAGAATCTTAGTGTATTCTTTCCACCAAAGTAGTGGAGGTATGTTCATATAATCTGCTATTGAATTGCAAAAACTTTTACATTTGCAGAGTTTGTGGGAACCCAAATAGGAAAGTGGATTTACTCATTTTCCTCTGCTGGTGTTCAAGTCATATTTCAAACTCAGACACTTTCAGATCTGTTCAACAGTCAGTAAAAAGTGCATTTTTACATAGTGTTTCCCTTTAGTTTTGCCTACCCTCTTTTGATTTTGTAAAATCTAGAATGTATGTAACTCATGTGTAGGTGATGGAGGCGCTCCTTTTTTTTCTTAGAATACTTACAACTATATATTTGGTTTTGCTTTGACTAGCAATAGGAAAATAGACAAATACAAGTGTAAAAATGAGAAATTTTAAACTCGAATTATAATTTGTGTTTTATAGTCGTTTCATAAGTCTGTTGCTCTCTATGAGTATGCTCTCTATATATCCTGTAAAAATAAATTTATATGTTACATAGAAATTCAAGAAATTAAATTATTTATTAAGCTACAAATGTTTCCTCTGGTTTCTACCTGATCATAGATGAAAATAAATTAAATAATGTGTTGTTGGAAAATATGTAAGTACGTTTGTTAATTTGATAACTCTTGTTATACTTTTCCTTCCCTCTCTGTTTATGTCTGTATAAGCTTATAATTCTTAGGCTTAATTCCAATTGTGATTGTGAAGTAAGAGACTTAGGAAATGCCTAGTTGGCTGGAAAACAAAACAAAACAAAAAAGAAAAACCTTCCTTAAAAATCAAGTTCATTTACAGTCCCTCTTTTTGTCTTCACTACTGGATTATGGAGAGGTTTGTCACTTGAAAGTCATCACATTAATGGTTTTTTCAAGGTTAAATTCCACAGTTTTCCTTTATCTATTTCATAAAATTCTTTGAGAAACAGAAATGAAAGGAACGATAACATGTGAGTCCTTCTTTGATGTTTCTCTTTTTTATTTCTTGATCCCCAGGTATTTTGTTCCTTTCTTTTTAAGGTACTACTCACATAAAAACCTTAAAATAAAGTCCCCTCAGGTAATATTTTAAAGTGACCAAGATCTTTAATCATCTTGTTTTTCTACTCTGTTTGCATCTACTTGTAGTGCACGGTCATTCCTAAAGGGAGATGTTTTTGGCCTTACTTTTCATTTTAAGTTTAAGGTAAATAGCCTTTTTATTTATTGATTTGGGGGGAGGGAAATGGTGGTAAATCTTTCCATCACAGGCATAACAACTGAACAACCATACACCTCTTAGAATGAATGGGCTATTTAAGAAGAATTCATATCTTAGAACACATTTTTAAGAAGCACCTTTCAAAGATGAAGCAGAGATAAATCATTATGAAAATTTAAGGTAATAGCTTCAAAAAACCCCATAAGGTTATTTTAGGCTGAATTTCAAAGTAATTAACATATTTAAAATTTAATAAAGCCATTTCTACCTCAGTGGGGTTTTTTAATGGGAGAAAACAACCTCTATTAAAAAAGTAAAACTTTATAGGGATCATGACTCAGTGTATAATTTCCATTAAATTTTGAATCATATCATATTAAAAATTGAATCATATCATTATTAAAAATATCTGGAGAGAACACTATAGCCGTAGAAAGTTTGGGGTTATTTGTGCACTTCAGACACAAAAATTTTATGAAATTTTCAATTATGCTCATTGACAGGTGGTTAAAAGACTGATATTAATGGGACATCTTATCTCTAGAAGATTCCTAATTAATATCAGATCTACGTTTACTGGCAAAATAGAAACAGAGAATGAGGCAAATATTATAATAGTAGTGACCCAATCACTTACCACTTGGGATTTTTAGCATTAATGTATGGCCTGTCAGAGTAATTAGAACAAATTCCTTGATGAATTTTCAATCACTACTTGATGCCCAATGACACTGTTATAAGGTAATGTAGGTAATGTGGAATCCAGGTGTGTGTGTGTGTGTGTGTGTGTGTGTGTGTGTGTGTATACAGGTGGGGTAAGGTTATGGAAGGTAGAAAACATCTCAATTTGACCAATAGTTTAGCTAATTGTTCGCCCAAATTCGGGACTTTTACCTGCAGCGATATGTTAATTGCTTTTGATGGTAAAGAGGGAGATTTTTATTCAAATATTTATGTATTTGATTTAAAATTTAAGATTTTTAAAAAATTTAAGTAGTACAGCAAACTCAAGACTTTATGGATATTGTTTATAGTTTTGCTTATATAGTAAAATAATATATACATATATGATTTAAATTAAAACATAGATAAATAATAGTCTAGGAAAGGTGACATATGGCAAAAGTCATCAAGATTGTTTATGAAGGACTGGTTTATGAAAATCTTCTAAGGCAGTCAGTTTTTTAACCTCTGGTAAATAAACAAACACTAATAAAAGGTGAAACATCTCAAAAAATAGGGAACAGAAGAACGTGCCAAAAGCCAGCATAAACAATAAACAGAACTATAAGATTATGAAAATCAATAACTGGTTTAAATTAAGCAATGAAATATCCTAGTTCTCCTATTGTTCTTGGCAACAAAGAACTGTTTAGACAATTATGAACTTGAAAGGAAAATGCAAATCCTCTTTAGGTGGTCTCAGACTGAACAAAGAACCATTTCTCAGCATACTTTTCCTAAATGCAATGGGAAATTGATTCCTAAACATTTTAATGTATGACTAAAAATAATGACTTTGGCATGCTTGATTCTGTGACATAAAGATTGGTAAGGGGTGAAATAGTCCTTTCAAAGCATACTTCTAAGGGGCTTATTAGCAATAGTTAAAAATCCAGGGAAGGTTTAAAAAGCCCCCAAAGTCCCAGAAATTCAGATGTAACTAACTGGTCTGGGATTTGTCCCAAATGTTAGCATTTTTTGTAGTAATCTCTCTTATAGGACAACCAGAGTTGAAAACTGTAGGAGCCAAACAGGTGGGTCTCAAATTTTAGGCTTCAGAAGAATTGCCTGGAAAGCTTGTTAAAAATGGAAATTCATATTGAACTCCAATAGGACAGGAGTGGGGCACAAAATCTGTTTACTTAACAAGCTTCTCATGTGATTCTAATGTGGAGTTTGAGAAACACAGGTGTGAGGTTTGTTGTTTCTGTCTTTAAAACTGTTGTCACTCTGTGGAATGCAAAATTTAAGATTACAGCAGATAAATGTCAACATAAACTGACTCTTTTAAAAATAATTCCTCCCAAATTGTTATATCAAAACTCACAATGAATTCCTGATTTCAAAAAACACCTGAACTGTAGACAATTACACTTTATTTGAAAATAAACAGGAGGAAAAATGAAAGAATTAGTCAAGAAAGCTGAGTCCAGCTTTGCCATGTAATATATGGCTTCAAAAAAGCAATTTCACTGTTTAGCAGAAAAGATAATAAGCTACTTAAAAACTGTTAATTGACAGCACATCTTTCTAAGAAAATGCAGTTTTATTGTCACTTCAGTTTTTATTTTTAAGGAAGAAAAATAGCAAAATTAGATGGTGAAGTTACTGGTTGTGAAAACAAATATATAAATATCAAATTAGTTAAATTAGTTGGACTTAATTAACAATTATTTTTCCTCAAGTTAATTAATTCATCAAAAAATTAATTATTTTCCAAATGATCTTTAACATAAGAATCACTTGTAGCATTTGTTAAAAGCATAAATTCCTGGCTGACATTCCAAAACAATTGAACGCCAGGAAATTTTTACAATCATGTAATTTTGTAATTTGGGAAACACTTTCCTAGTGAATAGTATAAAGTACAAGACTATATTCATGTAGTGCCAATGAATTTAGTTAATTCTATGTGAGATGATCAGTTAAATGCATCATCTCACATTATTTCAGCCAAATGACAACCTACACAACAGTGACAAGCTAGTTGGTTATTTTAGCCCTCAATCACTCATTGTGACAATATAGTTCCAGCCGCATATATTTATTTCACTGGGTTAATTTCCACCTCTATACTTTTTGTTTTGCCAGAAATGACTATCAGTGTTGAAGTTGCGAGCTTCTGTTTCTTAAGAAGGATGTATTATTTGATGTAAGATTCTCACCAACCAATAATGTCCCTGGTCCTAAGTGCATATTTCAAGGACATGATTCTTGTTAGTTAAGAAAAAAAGTATTCTTATACATCCTTCATAAAGTAGTCACGTCAGAAAGTTTCTGGAGAGTTGGTTTTACATTTCTACAGATTCCACTCATAATCTAGTGACTTCCATAGTCACTGTGCCATCTAGGGCTTTCTAATACTAGAACATCAAAAAAAAAAAAAATAGCAGTAATTTATAAGGTGAAATTGAGCCGTTGATATTTCTACACTAAAGAGACAATATGCCAATTAAGCTTGATTTATTTTTGGAATGTATTCTGGACAAGAACAGTTATCAGCTGTGACACGGAGAAGCATCCAGTATACTAAATTGGTGTACATGTATGCATGCTTGTGTAACGTGTTCACTCTAAATATACACTATCAATACATTTAAGTAAGCTTACTCAATATATGTGCAACATTAAATAAACACCTATGAGTTCCCAAGGTAATACACTCCATCAGGAAATTACCCAGTGAATAATTTCTGCAAAGGCTAAAATAAATACCCAGGTTTCTGTTCAACTCACTTTTCTTTAAAGACATGCATTTTATCTTAAAAGAGAGTCAGCTCGTTTTTACATTTCCCATAAAAAATTCTGTGATTGTCTCCATTTCCTATTCTTTCCATTGCATGGTAGCCCTGAATTATTTATTTATAAAGAATGGGGAGGTATTGCACTCAGCAACTATCATAAGAAAAATCTGTGAAAGCACCAAAGTTATTACCATGGATTTCCTATCTTTTAGTCAATTTTATTTTTCCAGGGCTGTGAAATGACTTATTTTTTTCAGATTCCATTTAAATTGTGTCCTTAGCAAAAACATGTCCGCAGCAAAACCTAACTTTAGAAATACAGTTACTGATAAGATTTTTTTTTTAGTTTTCTCTTTACAGAATCCGTGTCATCACTGAAGTGAAATAGAAACACAATAGAATTAAGTAAATTTACAACTGACGATCTTATGAATACTGCACCTTAAGTATTCTGCACCACGAGGTGACCTTGTATTCATAGTCATCTTCAAAACGGGCATCTGAATAACTTGCTGTGTATCTTCATGAGAAAACTGGACATGGGGTGAGAAATCACAGGGAGGGGATAGCAGAGATTTCTCCTGGTATAACGTTGGAGAAGTGTACTTTTGTGTTGCTATCTCTAAAGATTTTACCTATGGCTTATAGATAAGACTACATAGCTGACTGTAGCAAGTATAACATACTTAGCATTTGTACTTTCATGTTTAAGAGGGAAGGAGATCAGTCATTAAATATGAATGCTGCATATGTTAGCAATAGAGATAGTGATTTTGTAATTTTGATTGCACTTGCCTTAAATTTTTTTCCAAAAAGAAATTATATATATATAAACCAATATAGATGAGAATGGTTGAAGAACATTGTTTAGAAATAGGCAAGTTCTGCACTGATTATACTTTTTTACATAATTTAATGCATAACAGCAAAGTATATTTCCCAGATCCATGTAAAGGGTATATGAGCACATGATAACGGCAGTTTGTATAAGCACAAGGTGTTCTATGTTTAGATTAATATTAACAATGATAACTTTTGGTGTGATTGCTTTAAATTTCAAAAAGTTGGATGTTTAAAGATAAATTTATTACTTGCATAAGAATATTTTTGTATAATACTGAGAAAGGTTTAAAAAATGGATTTGCTTTATGGAGTTCAACTTTCAGAGAAAATAAACAGGGTATGTGTCCAGTTTGTAAAATGTTTTCTTTCAAGATTACTCTTTCACTGGTTAAATGTGGGGATATGATGACTTGAAATACCTTTTTGTGTGAATTGAACAATACCACCAACAATAACAAAAAATAAAGCAATGTGAATAAGTTGCGTATGCAAACTTCTTTTAATCAATGCCAGTAGACCCCAAAAACAAAAGAGAATATCTATTTTTATAAATATCATACTAGAAATTACCAATGTGGTTTACCATTTGATGCATAAACATATATCCATTACAAGAAATATAGTAAAAAGTTTTGTTTTTGGGGGAATTTTTATTCTTCATTCTTCAGTCTAAAACTACATTTACTTCTAATATTAAGAACAATAAGACAAGTTAGTAATAGCATCCCATGCTTGTTAAATATTTATGACATCAAAACTAATATAAAAAGATAGTTCTTGAATTTATAAGCAGTTCTATGTGTACCTGTTAGTGAATATTTGTTATGTATATATTTATCTTCCATAAAAATTATATGGATATTTATATGTATACCTCCTGTGTGTGTACATATACATATATATATCCCCTATATGATATAACTGTACTTAGTTTAGATGCCAGGTTTGAAATCTATAAATGTAATTGTGGGTTGATTTGGGGACCAAGTAGTATCTACAAGGCTGCAAATGTTTCTTGAAGATTAACATTAGAGATTAGATCATTTAAGGAAATGATAATCCCAGGTAAGGTAGGCATTTTCATATGTGCTTTTTTTTTTTTTTTTTGAGACAGAGTCTCATTCTGTTGCCCGGACTAGAGTGCCGTGGCATCAGCCTAGCTCACAGCAACCTCAAACTCCTGGGCTCAAGCAATCCCCCTGCCTCAGCCTCCCTGGTAGCTGGGTTTACAGGCATGCGCCACTATGCCCGGCTAATTTTTTCCATATATTTTTAGTTGGCCATATTGGCTTTTCTATATATTTTTATTTGGCTATATTTAGTTTAATTTCTTTCTATTTTTAGCAGAGATGGGGTCTCACTCTTGCTCAGGCTGGTTTTGAACTCCTGACCTTGAACGATCCTCCTGCCTTGGCCTCCCAGAGTGCACCTGGCCTCATATATGCTTTTTAAATATTATCCAGTAAGTGGTTTTAAGGAGGTTCTATAAAATCCTAATTAAGAAAAAATATAGAAACTGAAAAACAGCATTCTTTACTGGGAATAAGACTTGTGACAAGAAAACTAGAAAAAGTATCACATTGTTTAAATATGATATATTATATCTGCAGCACTATGGGGTGTGTAAAAGCAGTGGACTAATACAGATAATTTTTAAAGTTTGTAAAATATTTCTTCCAAGAGGCCAAGGGCATTAAAATGAAGACTTAATTTCTGGTATATCACAGATGTTTCTATACCCATGGTAAGTATTACTGCTTCTTAATGATGCACAGTTATTCTATATTTTGAACATCTGTGTAAAAGTTTGCAGTTATTACTATATTAGGTCATGCCCAGAGGAAATGCCAACATCAAGAGTGGGTGGATGCAGTTGCTCAAAAAGTATTACAGGCATTTGTTTGGAAAAGCAAAAGAACATTTAGATCAATAAAAACAACAACAATGAAAACTTAACCCATAGAAGTTGACCCTCATGTGTTGCTTTTTCACCCACCCCCAATTGTCGTACCTAAAATCACTGAATCAAATATATGGACACACCCCAACCCTAATTGATTTTCTTATAATTCATCTACGAATTTGACTAAACTAACAATGTAGAGTCCTTCTTTTTGTTCCATCTCTATGATCTCTGTCTTAAAGGAGGACACATACACACATCCACACACACACAGAGTGGGTGTTTTTTTTTTCCTTCCAATGTTCTGAGCTTCCCTGTTCCAGTGTTAGTGGGTTGTCACATAGATACAGTCCCAGGTTTGTATTGTGGTTACAGAATAAAAGCTTTCTGTACTGGTGTCAACAGATGGAAGGAGTCAGCTCAGGGAAGGACCACCTAGGTAGCACTTGGGTGGGTCTCCTAGCTTAAGGGTCTGAAAGTCTGAGTCTTGAGTTGTGTAAGTCTAGATCTCTTAACAGACCTAGGAATGATCATTCTTTCTTGCAGAGACTAAATGCTAACCAGGCATTTAAGATACTGTCTTCAAAACAAATGACATTAATTTGTTTATTAATTTTGTTAAAATTTGTTTATTTTATTAATTTTGGTCAAAAAGACAAGAATGTTCTTGTTACCTTGTAGAAAAGCCAAGTCATAATCAGAAGTTTGGGAAATGTGGACTCATAATGAGGAAAGTTAATAGAAAGTACTTGATGTCAATTTTCGTGACATATCTATCCCTAGCACTGAGAAATAGCTACTATTCTAAATCTCTTTTCTGGGCATTTTCTCTTAAACAGAGCCAGAAAGAAGAGACGAATTCTGACTATTGACATTTTCTTATTCTGGATTCACAGGTGCCCCTTACCTTCTTACTAAACAGTACAGCTTTAGATACAACAATATAGTCATGCCTGGTTCTTCCTGCCTGGAATATGGGTGTTAGCAAAACTCCTCAGCCATCCATTTGTAATCCCTGAATTTCATATTTGTAAAAAAAAAAAAAAAAAAAAAAAGTAGTAATATCTTTCAGGAGGGTAAACTGTAAAACTTCAGTCATTCCTTGCTTCATTCATTCATTAATGCCAGGCATTGTTCTAGGTGCTGGGGACATACTGGAGAATCAAATAGACAATATTGCTGACTCCTGAGACTTACCCTCTGGTAGAGGGAAGACAAAAGGCAAGTTCCTTAATCCATAAGAAAATTTCAGACAGTGATGCATGCAATGACAATATAAATTAGGAGGGTGTGATGGGAAGTGACTACCTGGAGAGGTTAACTTTCATAGAGTGACTATGAAAAGCTACTTAGAAGGGGTGAAATTATGGCTGAACTTAGAATCAAGAGGACAGGACAGCCAGGAAAAGACCTGGTATTAACAGCTGTTCAGTTCAAGGGACTGGCTAATACAAAAACCCTGAGGCAGTAATGAGATGGGTGTGTTTGAGGAAGAAAAAGAAGGGTCACCATTGCTGGGTCATTATGAATGCAAGTTAAAAATAATATATGTGGCATAGTATAGTAGGTGCTAAATAAAGGGTAGCTAATATTATTGAAAGCAGCTTAGGGATCAAAACTTTTCTTATGTTAACGTGTAATGAAAATATGTATCCTATCGTTGATTCTATCTTTTTTTTGCCTAAAATATGTTTGAGTTGTAGTTTATCACTGATATCCAGGAAGGTATTTCATAGGTTGTAATTAAGAGCATTTAGCTTCACATCTCTAAGTATTTCACCTAATCAGCTATAAGAAAAGCCAAATCAAACCAAAACATCCACTGTTTATGGACTTGATATGATATTTCAGAGCCATGGGCTAGTTAAGGGTCTGTATGGTTCTTGAGGGGAGGGGCAGCAGAAGGTTGAAGGTGGACATGTAATACCTGTCTTTGAACCAATGCAATAGTCTCCCACCTCTCACCTCTCCAAGATGCGCAAGGAAAGAATTGGGAAGCAAGATATGTTCAAAGAGGACTGGGAGAAATGTATTGATTTAGTTCTCTATTGCTCTATAACAAACCACCCCTAAAGCAAGTGGCTTAAACCAACAACCATTTGATTATCACTCATGTGAATTGACTGGGATCAACTGCAGTCAGCTGGGTGGTTCTTCCACTGGTCTCACTTAGGGTCTCTCATGCAGTTGTGGTCATATTGGAGATGGGGATAGAGTCACGTGGAGGCTGAACTGGGATGCTGGGGTGGCTGCACTTCTTTCCGTCTCCACGTAGTTCAGAGCCTCTGTTTTCCACTTGACCCCTCTCCAACTGGTCTTTCCAGCTGGCTGCTAGACTTCTTACATGACAGCTTGAGTTTCCCACAAGTACAGCAGTGAAGGCAGTTAGGCCTTCTTAAGGTTTAACATGACTTTCACCACATTCCATTGCTTAAAATGAGTGAAGTCAGAGGGCTAGCCTAGATTCACTGTGGGAGGGGGCCACCCAAGGTCATGAATTCCGAAAGCTGTGGTTCATGGGGGCCATATTTTGAGATTGGCTACCACAGAATCAATGAGAAACATAGGATTTGTGGGGCCAAAGCCTCTGTGTAGAGCCCAGCACATGGTTCCTCCTCATGGAATGACTGCATGATTAGTTTTGAGAGGCAGGAAATCTGCAGCTGCTTTTAGCATCTAAGCAAAACTGTCTAATCTCAAATGCTCGTTACCACCACCAAATTAAAAAAAATACAAAACACACAAGCAGAAAATTTTCTCTTCTTTCCTCTCCCCTTCTTATAAAGGTTCTTTCTTATTTTAGTCAAAACTTGCTTGCTCTGCATACAGGAGAACAGGGAGCCAGCTATTTTGGGGAGACTTTATATTGAGGTTTAGTCTTACTGGTAATGAACTAACACTAAATCTCCATCAGTAAAGACCCCAGGGATCATTCGCTAGATAAATAAAGATTCAGAGGCACACAGACTTAAATTACTTGTTACCTGAAGTCCTCAGAACTGGGTACAAACCATAGAGATGCAGTTCTCTACCAAGAGGTCATAATAACCTTTTGAACAAGAACGGAAAAGTTGAAGCTATGTTAAATTCTCATTAGCATTTCTTTGATCAAATGTATATTTTCCTCCTTTTCATAACTTTTTTTTCAAATGCAAATATGTGCTTAAACATTAGCCACTGAGCTGCAACTGGGAGAGCAGCCACGGAATGTTTAAATATGCAAATCAGACCTCAGAGAGGAAAAGATGAACCTTAGCTACTTGGCTCTTTTGTACACGGCAGCAAGCAGTGGAAAGTACAATTAAATAGAGTCTCTCTGAACTCCTCAATCAGGATGTATGTATGTCAGCTGAACTATAAGCGGCTGTACTGCCAGAAGTCTTAGCAAAATGCCTCGTGTGCCCCAGAGAGATCCCAAATGGAATACAATTGCAGTTGAATTGAGATACCATTAAGGAAAGTGGCCCAAATCTGCGTTTATATAGATCAAATACGAAGTTTTGTTTGAAACTGGGCTCAATCCTTTCATTCTGTAGATGATTTTAAAGTAAATATGGATTACAAATATAAAACAATGAAGGTAAAGGCTTGTAGGAATAAACCACCCATGGTGCTTTATTCAGAGGAAACTGCCCAGTTCAAGAAAGAGTGATATTGGGGCCAGGCGCGGTGGCTCACGCCTGTAATCCTAGCACTCTGGGAGGCCGAGACGGGCAGATCATTTGAGCTCAACAGTTCAAGACCAGCCTGAGCAAGAGTGAGGCCCCATCTCTACTAAAAAATAGAAATAGAAAGAAATTAGCTGGACAACTAAAAAAATATATATATATGTGTGTATATATATATATATATATATAAAATTAGCCGGACATGGTGGCGCATGCCTGTAGTCCCAGCTACTCGGGAGGCTGAGGCAGGAGGATCGCTTGAGCCCAGGAGTTTGAGGTTGCTGTGAGGTAGGCTGACGCCACAGCACTCTAGCCCGGGCAACAGAGTGAGACTCTGTCTCAAAAAAAAATTCTTTCAGAAAATAGACTAGTATAGAATGCTTCCAAACTATTTCTATGAGCTCAGGCCCCATACCTATGCTAGAAAAAGCCATCACAAGAAAGGAAAACTAAAAGTCATCATTCCTCATTAATATAAATGCAAAAATCCTTAACAAAATATTAACCAACTCAACTAAGCAACACATAAAAATAATTATACTCTATGACCAAGTGAGATTTAACTAGGGAATGTGAAGTTGATGTAACATCTGAAAATCAATTAATATATCATGTTTAAAAGAATAAATGACCAAAAAAACACATGATCATCTCAATAGAAGCAGAAAAAAATATTTCACAAAATCCATCATCATTCACGATAAAACTCTCAAAAAACAAGAAATAGAAGGGAACTTCTGGGTCAGGTGCTTCATGCCTGCAATCCCAGCACTTTGGGAGGCCAAGGTGAAAGGATCATTTGAGGTCAGGAGTTTGAGACCAGCCTGAGCAAAAACGAGACCCCGTCTCTACTAAAAATAGAAAGAAATTAGGTGGACAACTAAAAATATACAGAAAAAATTAGCCAGGCATGGTGGCGCATCCCTGTAGTCCCAGCTACTCGGGAGGCTGAGAAAAGAGGATTGCTTGAGCCCGGGAGTGTGAGGTTGCTGTGAGCTAGGCTGACGCCACGCCACTCTAGCCCGGGCAACAGAGTGAGACTCTGTCAGAAAGAAAGAAGGAAGGAAGGAAGGAAGGAAGGAAGGAAGGAAGGAAGGAAGGAAGGAAGGAAGGAAGGAAGGAAAGGATAGGAAAGTAAAGGAAAGGAAAGGAAGAAGGAAGGAAGGAGAGAAGGAGGGAAGGAAGGAAGAAAGAAAGAGAAAGAAAAAGAAAGAAAGAAAGAAAGAAAGAGAAAGAAAGAAAGAAAGAAAGAAAGAAAGAAAGAAAGAAAGAAAGAAAGAAAGAAAGAGAAAGAAAGAAATCCTAGAACTAATAAGCCAGTTCCTCAAGGTCACAGGATATGATATAAACACACAAAATTGGCCAGGCATGGTGGCTCA